>BLKR01015158.1:0-101315 GCA_011170035.1 Teleogryllus occipitalis | reverse complement strand
AAATTTCTACTCCAACACATCCAATAATAATCATAGCAGTATACAGACCTCCAAATCAAAAACTTCCAATCAATGAACTTTATCAGATATTTTCAAGTAATGCCCCCACTTTATTGATAGGTGATCTAAACTGTAAAAATCAAGCTTGGGGTTGTAATACCTCAAATTATCATGGCAAAACACTCCTCAGATTTAGCCTAAACAATAATATTTATATACACTCCCCAACTACCCCCACATTTTATTCTAACAACACTAACCTATCACCAGATATATTAGATTTAATATTGACTAAAAATTATTATCAAACAATACACCAAACAGTAGTACCAGAACTAGACTCAGACCATCTTCCAGTTAAAATAACTATTGACACACAAGAAGACAACATATCACAACAAAATAAAATAATTAAAGGTAAAACCAATTGGAAATCCTTTAAAGAACTAATAAACACAAATTTAAATTTTCCAACACATATATCAAATAGCACAGATCTAAATAATGCGGTCTCAGATATAACTCAGACAATCACACAGGCTCATTTATATTCCACCACTCCATACATTACATCATTAGAACACAACATAGACCCTCTTCCAAACCATATCCTAAAGGCCATCAGAAGGAAACGTGCTATCCGACGCCGTTGGATCACAAATAGAAACGATCAAGACAAAACACTAATTAATCAACTCACCAAGCACATCAAAAACATGATCACTAATCACAGACATAATAACTACCAGAAACACTTGCAACAACTTCATCCAAACACCAGACGACTCTGGCAAACAGTCAAATACTTCATGAAGGAAAAAACAAGTGTTCCCCCTCTTCTTTCAAATAATCAAGTAATATACTCTGAGCACCACAAGGCAGAAACCATAGCAAACCACCTAGTTTCCACTTTTAAGCCCAATCCAATAATATACCAAAACTTTAACACACAAATAGAACATCATTTGAATTATCCCCATATCACTGTTCCACATCCCATTAAATTCATCTCGCCAATAGAAACGTTCAATATCATACAAAAGCTGAAAAACAAAAAATCACCTGGCTATGACAACATCACCAATGTAACCCTCAAGCAGCTACCAAAGCGTTGTATTGCAGCTTTAACATCTATTTTCAATGCCGGACTTCGCCTTGGATACTTTCCACAAATGTGGAAACATGCAATTATACTTCCCATTATTAAACCTAAAACCAATCCTAACGATCCCACCAATTATAGACCTATCAGCTTACTCCCCTCTCTAGCAAAAATCTTTGAAAAACTTATACTAAACCGCCTTATTAACTTTCTTAATGCCAGCAATACCATACCCAAAACTCAATTCGGCTTCAAACCCAATCACTCAACAACCCACCCACTACTCAGACTTATAGAACACATAGCAAATAGTTTTCACACAAAAAAGCATACAATTGCAGCCTTCCTTGACATTACTAAAGCCTTTGACATCATATGGCACAATGGACTTCTATTCAAACTTCAGCAATCAGGTACTCCAGAATTCCTCTATAAAATCATCTCCAGCTATTTAAGAAACCGAACTTTCCAAGTTAAAGTCAATCAGACCTTTTCAAATACTCATAATATACTTGCAGGCGTTCCTCAAGGCTCAGTTCTTGCTCCCACATTATTCAACATCTACACCTCAGACCATCCTACTATGCCTGATGCCAACATATCCCTATTTGCAGATGATACGGTAGTCTATTCTTCTCACGAAGACATACTTTTAGCGTCTGATCAAATCCAATCATTTCTTCATAGTTTAAATACTTGGTTTTATAAATGGCGATTAAAAATCAATCCAGCAAAAACTCAAGCAAAAATCTTTACTCTCAGAAAACCAACAAATCCACCTCCATTGACTATCAATAACACTCAACTATCCTGGCTAAACAACTCTACCCCTGCCAAATATCTAGGAATATTAATTGATAGACGACTAACCTGGAAAGATCACATCAAATCTAACATACAAAAAGCTACAGCAAAAGCTTCTAAATTGTATCCACTCATGAATCCGACATCTTCACTAAAACTTGAAACCAAATTACTACTATATAAAAGTATTATAAGACCCACACTAACATATGCATGCCCTGCCTGGTTAAACACTTGTCCTAGCAATACTAACAAAATTCAAGTTTTTCAAAATAAATGCCTTCGCAGACTTCTTAACGCACCCTGGTTCATTCCTAACAGTCAAATTCATCGTGAACTTCAAATGCCTTATATCTCAGACTATTTAATAAGCTTATCCTCTAAATTTTATACACTTCTTCCATCTTGCCCAAGCACTTCCTTTTTTCACCTTGGTCAACAAGCCAATACTCCGAACAGAATAAAATCTCGTTTTCCCAAAGATATTTTCAGACCCCCCTGATTCAAATCTCCCCACATGTCCTCTCATAATATTTTAATTAACACCCTCTCCAAACCTCAACAATATCAAATTCAAACTATCTTCCTTTCTCACCTCACCATAAAACATAAAATTTATGTCTTTCTTTGTGGTTTAACACCTCAATAAGACAATCAACTTAGGAAGTTTTCCAAGAATTATATGTTTATGTGTATTCACAACTCTGTAGGACCATCTGGTCGAGCAGATAGAAATAAATTAAAAAAAAAAAAAAATTTATCGAATTTCTCCGTATAAATCTTGTCCTTTCTAGTAGCGATAAAAAATGGAGAGACGTGTCTTCTTATCCATACCCATATCTTCCCACGCATACCAAACTTCCTTCTTGCACGACTGTGTTTATCACTAAATACGATTATTTGCTTAAATTTGATCGTATCACTAACATTCCCGAAAATAATTTTTTCAGATGGCCCAGTTTCCTTATTCTGCACCATAATTAATAATTATAATTATATATTAACTAATTATATCTAATTATTAATTATAACTAAAACAATATTAAAAATTGACATTGAATGCTAATAGACATTAACGATTCTTATTTAAATTAAATGTTAATTTTAATTAATAAGTAAAAATGTTAATATTGATAAACTCTTTTTTATTAATTAATAATGTTAGTATATATTTCTTATTATTAAGGAAGAAACACTCTTCTCGAAGTGGGCTCCTCCAGATGCATTTTACAATGTAAGCTACCCGCGTAGAAGGGAACCCTTGCCCACATGCGATGTTAATAGCTAATAATAATAGTAATAATAATAATAATAATAATAGTAATGTAATATAATAATAATAATAATAGTAATGTAATATAATAATAATAATAATAATAATAATAATAATAATAATAATAATAATAATAATAATAATAATAACAACATAATAATTTACTTTTATTACAAATTTTCTCAATATTTGCAGTTAATGTCAAAATATATTAAACCCTTCTTATTAACCAGGAAAATAACATTTTATTTTAGCCCTATTTATTAATGTATAATTAAGATTTAATTGTGAAATGAAGTAAGAGGAAATCATTTTTTAACAATAACAAAACTGGGCCAGAAAGACTGAGCGTTCGTGATTATCTCAAGGTGTCAACGCTTCCTCAGTTCGCCGAAGGAGGGGTCGGGGAGGGAAGAAACGGTCCTACGCCTACGGCCGGCGCATACGTTGACAGCCTCTCCATGTGCGAAATACAAAGACAGGTTTAGATCATCTCTCAGGTCAGATGGGAGATAGCTCGATGAAGGACACTACGAAAAGGTTCTCTTCAATGGAATCAATAATTATTATTTCATATTTCAACTTTTCCGAAGTTTAAATTAAGGGAGGTTTTCAATACATACAACGTATGCAAAACGTAAACGCCCGAAAACAAAACATTTACAATAATAAGAATAGAATTTAATACAGTTATATATATATATATATATATATATATACAAAATAATAATTTAAACAATAAATAACAATTATGAAATGATATTTGATTAATAAACATTTTGTGAGATATTATTAACTAAAGTAACCTATTTTTCAACATGTATGGATGGTAAGCTATATTTCTTCATTGAAAATACCGGTATAATACCGGTATAACCTTTATGGACGTCCATACCGCTATAGACGTCCTATAGAGGTATTTTACCGGTATAAAAGAATAAAGGTATTTGAAAAAGGTATGGAAAAATACCGGTATTATACCGGTATTTTTTACCGGTATTCAATACCTTTTCGGTCCCTGGTTAAAATGTCCAACCTACAGATGCATTACGTGGCTCTGTGACCCAAAGAAACCTGCGAGATAAAAATAAATTCTGAGAATTTGTTATAGCCTGAATCATGGGATGAGCATAGAAATTTGGAGAGTAAAGATTATGTAAAGGATACTGAAAATCACGAGGATTTACAACATTCTCCAACAAAACTGTACATAAAAAATAAGCAAGTCTGGGGTCCAAATTATTTCACGTAACTCCAACCGGGTATCTATTTGTCAACATTAATTATTGTTTCAGAAGGAACTAATGCGTATATTGTATACCATTGTATAAAATATTGTTCTAAAATGTTAAAAATGTCTTTTCCAAAAATATTATCTCATAGAAGAATGGAAGTGGAATTACAGTACTGGTTGTGATAAATAGTCGGATATTACTTTGAGTTATGTAATAATGTATGTTCTATTATACAATTCTTCATATTGTTATTGAATCATAAATATTCTAAATAATAAGTAGCATTCAAAAACGTAATTATCGATTTTACGAGGGAACCTTTTCCCCCACTACCGTAGCATAATTGGAACACTGTGCGCCCGCCGCCGCGTCAAGTACTTTCTTTGCTTCGCGGCTCGGTTCGGAGCACGAGACTAGTAGATGTCTGTGACGTCACAGAACATTGAGTTGGCTCACACTGTCTTAGGCCATTATTCGCGTAAGTGTACTTCTAGTTTACGCTCATACTGCGTATTAGCTTCACGCATTTTCTCCGAGTGCACATTTTGGAGTATTTATGGGTTGCGGACGATTCAACTACTTAGATCATTTGTCGCGTAAGTATGTATAATAATTCTATTGATTATGCTGTTACTGCATACTGGTTCTACACATCTTCGAGGAATGAAAATGTTGGAGTGACTATTTACAGTTTCCGGACGCGTCAACTTCTTATGACATTAGTCGCGTAAGTGTAGCACATTGATTCAATTGATTATGCGGATACTGCGAGGTGACTCATCTACGACGAATGAACATTTTGGAGTGAGTCAGTATTTATGTATCCCGGAAGTGTAAACTACTTAGGTCATTAGTTGGATAAGTTTGGATAAGTGTAGTATATTTTTTTTGTTTCCGTGCGCGTCAACTGACACGGTTATTGGTCCCGTAAGTTTAGTGCACATATTCAGATGGCAGCATTCCTCCCACGTTGTGAGATGCGGCGCCGATCTACACGTCAACCAAGAATTGTTTCCCCTCTCTGTACCTCCGCCAGTGGGTGACCGCCCGAACAGGGACAAGCTCTAAGCTACGAACTGGTCTTCCAAGATGTGTCGTAATGCAGTACAGAAAAGTGCAAATGTGTGTGCGAGGTAAATATACTTTGATAAGCATTTTGAGAAGCAAGAGGAAGGAAAAATCGCGAAAATTAGAATTTCACAGGTCAACAATGAAAAATCATCAGAAATAAAATCATGAGTGATTTACTATAAATCACGCGCTGATACTAAATATGTATCTATAATTTCTCTAGCACGTATCATTTTTGTGATAAGATGGTTTTAATACTGCGAATTATCCTCCGAAGTAAGGACTTACCTAGTCAATAATGAAAAATCATCACAAAAGAAAATATGTGAGATTTACTACGTGTCACGCCCTGATTCCAAATATGTGCTTATATTTTCTAGAACAAGAATGGTTTTTTAGATAGGACGGTTTTCATCTGATGACTACGAAGCTTTTCCTTCAGAAACTGCTGCTTCTGGGGATGAAATGAACTTCTGTTTTGACTAGCGTATTACAAACTTCATAAGATAGGGTATATATGCGTCTCTATTCGCTGAAGAGTCACGTGTTGTCAATGGAGCTTTCTCGAATCTCTCCTGGATATACAATATTCATTTAGATCAGTGTTTTCGTTGCATGAGGAAGAATGTGTGTCTCTTTGCTCCATATCTGTGTGTTATTAATATTACCAACGAAATGCCTCCAAAATGTAAAAATAACACAAACACCTTTTGTGTGTTGTTTGTGTGTGTGTGTGTGTTTCTCTCACAACAAAAGTCAACGGCGTGGATCTCAACATATTTGCCCCCACCTCTTTATATAAATATTGGATTAATTGTTTGATGATGACGATTGGTAAGGCAAACTCTGGAGCATTTCAGTATCTCTGTGAATATTTTCCAAAAATCAGTGCAGCAAAAATGAATGAATGAATCTTTGCGGGACCCCAAATCCGAGATATTTTAAATGGTGCAATCATTCAAAAAATGATGCTTAGACACGTTTCGTGTATGTGTGTGTGTGTGTACATTTTCGACGGAAAAGGCAATCTTCAGATTCTGTTAAAGGAATCAAGGAGCATTTGTGCACATTTCAGAAAATGGGCTGTAGAATGTTGAGTTACACTTTATTCTCTCCCTCTACTAACAGAATTTATAAGGAAACGGAATATCGCCGATTTGTAGTGTAATAAATGAATTCTCTACTGTAGAAAAATTGTGGGCGATGGAGCAAATCTGAATGCAAAACCGTAATATGCGTTAAATAGTGATTTAGAAAAATATAGTTATATTTCTGAAGATTACAACATGTTTCATTTTGTAGACCTGTGTTGTTGGGTACTTTAAACAGAATCTTATCGTTCTTCAAATAGCTATTCACAAGTTTGTTAAACTTTTTTTTCATTCGAACTTTTAAACATTTTTTACAGTATACTTCTAAACCGTTTCACGGAATAAATGAAAATGAATCTAAAAATAAACAGAACTAAACATAAATTAAGGATTTCATTAAATTATAGACAAGTAGAATCGTTGCCTATATGTATGATTTTCTTTCTCCGAAAAAAATTAAGTGTATTCATAAAGATACGTTAATTTGTTTTCATTTGTACCAGCTGATGTGGCTCAGGATGTCAACCGATTTCACTGCAGTACCTCCGACCGGCAAGTCCTAGAGTTCGAGTCCCGACGCTGGCAGACTTTTTTGACACTAGCTAGATAACTAGGTCGAGTTCAGCCGTTATCGGGAGCAGACTTCTAACGTTGGTTGCTCTGCTGGGGAATGATTGTCATCATCAATACCAATACCCTTCCTGATATTGAACGATTCGTTTCGCGGCAACGTTTTTCGTACCATTCCTTTCTCGGCTCCTTGGAGATTTCCGGGTGTCCATCTTAACTTGCTCTACTTCCTTTCGCAGCAGACCTTTCCGTTCCTGCAAAACTATCTTCTTCAAGGATGCAACTCTTCCCGGCCTCGGCTTGCCTGAGTTCACTCGTAGACCCAGTACGGTCTGTGTGCTTTTCATGCCATGTGATAACCAGTAGGCCCGACTCAGCGACGGTAATAGGTCATGTGGAAGAGTGGTAAATAATGGATGGAGAGCATCTGGGAATACAATACATGGGGCTGCGAGAAGGCTACTATTCCACAAACACATTATGTAAACACCCAAGCCTCAGGCGGGATTCCAACAAACGCCCTTCGTAAATTGGTCACTGTCTCTCCCGACTATCCCACGAATATGTGGGATATTGCGGCATGAGGTTATGCTACCAGAAGTTGCAACTGAACTGAATATGCCCTTGCCCGAGAAGTGTTATTTTCACAGTGAAGAAGAGAAGAGTATTTCTGTATTTTTGCTGTCCTTCGGAAATCTACTGAAACCGCCCAAAAAAGGGACAAACGGCTTTCGTGCAAATTGCCGCACAATGATTTCAAAAAAATTAGTACAGCAATTGCAGCGTGTTTCATGCTTGCACTACCACACATGATAAAGTATGCTTTTTTTAAAAATTGAAGGTTTTACCTGCCTGCGAACGATGCTATTAATGAAAACGTGCGTGATTTCCTTGTCACGTCTATTGATTCTTTTGGATGAAATATGAAGTCAGTAACTTGAATGATGGTATCATATGTTTAAGATATTGCAATGGAATTTTTACCAAACGATCCAGGATACTGGGATTCGTCCATTGTAATCATCAGCTTTTTTTATATCATTTTTTTATTATTAAGAAATATGACTATCTTCGTTTTTAAATCAAACATTATATTTTTACACAAATACACAGGCCAGAAGAATACAAATTCAACTTTTTGTGCTACAACAGTTTTCTCGCTACTAACTAAATTTACCATTTCAAAAATTCACAGAGTTCGAAAATGCGACCCACGCCATTATTCTCTGTGTCTTCTCTTCTTTCCGTGGAAAAAAAATTGAAGGAAAAATTTGAAGTGGATTTTGAGAATTTTTTTTTTTATAAATTGCATTAATTTCAAGCACAAATTAAAAGAAAAATGCTCGTTTCTTCAAAAAATTGTACACGACCTTTTGTAAAGATCTGATTTGTTGCAACAGAACTTTTTCAAAGCACAAATGTTTATCTTCAATTTTGTAGTTTTGCAATATTAACTTTTTACAATTTTCGAAAGTACGGAGAGTTTTCCGAAAATGAGACTAGCTCAAACTTTTTACCGTCCCTTGATACATACGAAAGAAAATTCAAAGAAAATATTTGGAGCGGTTTTTGAGAACAAACTTGTTTAAAAAATAAAAATTGCCTATATTTCTCGCAAAATTACACAAAAACTACTTATATTTTCGAAACGTTGAACATGACAACCGTAACGGCGAGGATAAAGAAATAAAATTCGTAATTTCAATCACATATATCGGTTAACCGCGAAAAGACTTATAAAGCAAGCACTTTTAAGAATGTTCCTTATCGGAAGTGGTAAGTGTTAAATATAGTCACGCAGCCACTGTTTCCATTCCGTGAATTCTACCACTGTTGTTTATTTCAACTAGGCGTTTAAAAGGAATCACAAAATCGTCGGAAGAAGAGGTATCTTTAAGCAATTGCTTCAGATGCGAGGGTGTTGCTATAAACATCTATGATACTGGGGCCATGTACCCATCTTATTTTCCCTCTTATCTCTACGAAACAGGATACGTTTTCTGTTATTTGAATGTGGCTTCCAGCTGTACCATAAAAAATACACATTTTCCAAATACGCCAGTTTCCGCGAGTCACTTTTCCGCATCGAGAAATGCTCTATAAGGCGGGTTCTCCGATCCTTCCCGCAGCACGTCACATAAGCCTACCGGCAGAAATAGAGTCCTCACTGAAGACGTTACGACGCAAGGCCGTTTCCCGCTGCACTGGATTCCGATTATAAAAGGAAATTTTGTTAATTGATTGAAATCGAACGGTCAAAGAGGCTTCAAATATAATGAAAAGAATATAATTAATTGATTTAACGTAAAAAATTAAAAATTGTATGTGATTTGCTTTCGAGAGTGAAACTTAGAATTTAGTCCAAAAACATCATCTACGCATTTTGTCAATTGATTAAGCTAAACTGATGAAAACGTCGATTGAGTTGGCAATAACAGACACAGAAGAACTTTTATTGTGCTTATTAGAGCCAAATAGTCACTTGGAACTCTGCAACCTGAAGAATACCAGTATAATTCTACATAGAAATAAGTATTATCTTTGGAAATATTTTTTTTTTATTTTTGTGTTCAAGGAGATCATAGCTATGAGCCAAAATTAGTGCAATCCAACTAATTCAATCTCGTTAGTAAACGGTATCTTCGATTCTGAAGTACTCAGAAAAATGATGACCCAAAAGGCTTGGACGTTTATATCCAAAAATGTTTTTGTTTATTTTTCAAACAAATACCTAAATTTCGCAACATGTTTTACCTTATTCTTTCCTTGGAACTTGGTGCCATGCAAAATAAATTAAAACCCTTTTTTCTAACATAAGAGAGCAAAATGTAATGTACAGTATTATTCTTAAATGAGACACTCCCGCATTCTTCTTCTTCTTCTTCTTCTTCTTCTTCTTATTATTATTATTATTATTATTATTATTATTATTATTATTACTATTATTACTATTATTACTATTATTACTATTATTATTATTATTATTATTATTATTATTATTATTATTATTATTATTATTATTATTATTATTATTATAGATTACACACTGAACATTGAAGTTCGTCAATGCAGACCTACACCTACGTTCTACATACTGCTCCGGAGCCATCGGCTAAGATTGTCGTAATCCTACGCAACACGAACCCTCGGACCTTGAGGTCGGATCAATAAATGTTTGTAGGGCGTGGGGTATCAAGCCTTCACACAACGTTGGCAAAATTACACTAAATTGTCGCATCCTATAACTAACCCGATGCACATCCACAACTTTCATATCTGAAGTAACTTACGAGGTTAATCTGCGTAAGATTCACGAATAGCAATGTGTATGAAGAAATAATTGTTTCTTGTTAAATGCATTATAAAAAATCAAATCATTATAAAAATATTAAGGAAACTGAAATTGACCTCTCTACAAAAAGTTTTCTTCGAATTTGTTGACTATATTAAATATACACTGTATTAGATTAGATGCATAACCCCTTCATGCATTGCAATTTTTCATGTTACATCAAGTAAAATGTGAGGTTTCTTATATGCCACAAAATATGTCTGTTTTCAATTGAACGCACTTCATTGGCAAACACAACATTTATTTACTTAATCCTAGAAACCGAAAACTGTTTCAAAGGGAAAGTTTTAGGAGCGGGAAACAATGTATAAGAACCATGCCAAATATATTTCGGTAAGGTGCTTATATACTTCTACAGACATTATCTTATTACGAAGAAGAGTACTTTCAACATATTGTTGGGACTTCCACAGCCCCCAGTCGCAATGGCGTAAGGGAGGAGGGCAACCGGGTTCCGTCTCAGGTCCCAGTCCTGATCCACTTACGGGGGCAGGTCTGCCAAAGAGGTAGGAGTTGCCAACTCCCACCTAAAAATCTTTTAAAAAGCGGACAATTTCCGGATATTGGCTGAAAGTATTCAAATTCTGTGACTCATGCCTATTGCATACAATTATCTCACAGTCGTTGTAGGTACTCTCAGATAAACGAACGTGTCCACTGTTCATTTCGATTGCGAAAGCAACATGACTGAAGTGATATACGAATATGAACCACCTATTTTTTAATACATAACTTAGACAAAGATAAATGTTTATAGTAACATTTAACTTTGATGTTATTCGTAACATTAACTGTTAGGGACTTGCAATATTCGGGAGCATTATTGCCAAATTTTTATAACATTTCATATGTATATAAATGAAAATTATTTATTGATAAAGGGCGAGAGGACAACTCGTAGCATTAGAGGACTGTCATACCAAAGATAGCACGGTTGGCAACCTTCATGGGGGCCTAATCCACAGAGGCCGCTCTACCTATTGGTGGAGTCCCGCTTGCCGAGGGGCTTAATTTATCAAGGAACTGTGACGTCCATATTCAGTGGTCCTGGACCCCACCTGGCCTTACGCCGCCACAGCCAAGTCGCGGTGGGTGCCATCTGCTAACAGGGCTCATACATGTACACGATACGTGACGGTTTTACCCGCACGAGTTTGCGCGTCTCATGTTCCCAGCACGGCGGTCGAAGGTCGTTTCACTGCATCTCTGTCATCGCATACCCTCCGTTGCTCGCCTTTGTCCAAGCGAGGGCGCGTCGCTACCTGCCCTGTAGAGGTTTAACAGAACTCGTCCCGGAACGGCCAACGTCGCTATCCGAATTGTTTAACTAAGCTCCGTGAATTCAAGGAGGTTAAGCAATTCGCGACACTGCAGGTTCCTGGATGGGTGGCCGTGTGGTAACCCCGAGGATCTAGCGGAACCGAGACTCTGGCCGAAGGGACAAAAGGCAATGACTAACTAAGACTGACGAGTAAATTAAAGAAGGATTACTCCATCACACGTTCGACGCCAGTAGGTGGCTTTAATAGAAAGTTGCTACGATTTAACGTAGTAATCTTGAAAAGAGTCTACTCGTACAGACTCGAATCTGAATACTGAAAAAAGATTTTGTTCGTAATTTGGTTCACTCGTGGAGTTACAACCACCTGAATTGTTGGCGGGAATGAGTATGCCAAAGTTAGTCCGCATGAGTAAAATTGAACGGGATAAACCGCCACGTATCTCGAACGTGTATGGGCTCTTTAGCAGGGCATCGGCAGGAGCTCGCCGCTCGCCGCCCGCGACGCCACGCGACGCCGCGCAGCTGCGCTGCTGGCTGTCTCACCACAGGCGCCCCTTCTCTCTTGGAATAACGTGTTTCAGGTCAACAATATTTATGACTTATGCATGTCGCAACCCTGGCGTCATATGAAATACACACCTCGTCATCGTCAATCTGAAAGACAAAAGAAAACATTCCAGTTACTGATCATTTTCGCGTGTGGGGCAAACAATTGAACAACCACTACAATCACAACAACCACAGCAACAACCACAACTAAATCCACAGCAACAACCACAACAAAAACCACAGCAATAACCATAAAAAAATCCACAGCAATAACCACAATAAAATACACAGCATCAACCACAACAAAATTCACAGCAACAACCATAACAGAATCCACAGCAACAACCACAACAGAATCCACAGCAACAACCACAACAAAATCCACAGTATCAACCACATCAAAATCCACAGCAACAACCACAACAAAATCCACAGTAACTACCACAGCAACAATAACCACAACAACAACAACAACAACAAAAACCATATCAATATAAAAACCGGCACATCAACAACAAAAAACACAACACAATTAAAACAACAACAATAAAAGATCAATGATACCTCTAAGGGGCAGAGGTTTCCAACGAGGAGGGTATTACATTGAAATGGGATCAGCAACTGAGTTAAGTGTTTGTTGGGTCTGTTTGTTGAGTTCTGGAATTTAACATCTCATGTAAACGTGTCTTTACCAGGGACCGAATACCGAAATAATAGCGGTAAAGGTATTTATACCGGTATAGAAATACCTTTACCTCTATTATACCTTTATTCAAAATACCTTTAAAAATACCGTTATAAGACGTCAAATACCGGTGTTTTTAGAGGTATTTTACCTTTATCCGACGTCTATACCGGTAAAATACTTCTATTTAAAGGTATACCGATATTCTCTCATCAAAATACCGGTATTTTCATAAGAAAATACCGGTATTTCAGTAGAATCATACAGGTATTTGGGGGAATTTCATTGTGATTTTTTCCTCTGAGATGGCTCAGAGGAAACAACTATTTACACGGCAGAGTTTCTGACCGGGAGGTCCTAGGGTTCGAGTCCCGAGGGTGGCGGATTTTCGACACATATTCTAGCTAGATCGAGTTCTGCCGTTGACTGGGAAGTCGAGTTCTGTCGTCAGACGGAGGGACCAGCCAACGGTCTTTCGCAGACATCAACACGAGCTCGTTCGCTGACCTTGGACCTCACGTCCGGGCGCAGAGCTTGGCGACGCGTGATACAGTGTTCAAAATTTATCGAATTTCTCCGTATAAATCTTGTCCTTTCTAGTAGCGATAAAAAATGGAGAAACGTGTCTTATTATCCATACCCATATCTTCCCACGCATACCAAACTTCCTTCTTGCACGACTGTGTTTACCGGTATTTCTGTGTATGTATATCTGTGTATACCGGTTTTACCGGTATTCAATACCTTTTCGGTCCCTGGTCTTTACATTTACACTACATTTGAACTTATATTGTACTGTGGTATCTTCTAACATGAGCTTATGTTCACAGTTGACATTTTAATATACCATTTACAAATAATTAAACTTTAAGGGAAAACATCGGAAATGGATTCTCATAAAGAGATGGAAAAAAAGTTGATATAAAAGTTACCGACTGTGCATTTACGTGTTGTGCACCGTCTTCGCCAGCTTGGCTCCAGAACTAGAGTTCATGTACCTCCCAAGTAAAGTCACTTACAACATTGTTGCATTGTTAAATTAAAGACGTTTGTACACAGTTGAATCATGAAACGTTCAATATGACCTCTTCCTGGTTCTTTTCTCCTTGCCTGTACTTTTTTTCTTCTCTCGATGTGTGAAGTCCAGTCCCGCAGTTTCGTCGTTCAGTTTTCATACATTCTGAATAACGCCATAATATCCTTTAAATTACTCGAATTTGAAATTCACCTGCATATTAACAATCACACTAGTCTGGATTAAAAACACAATTACGCACCTAAAAAATAGAAAATGGTATTCACTGTACTAAGTATTTAACTAGTGAAATTTGACTCCATTTAAGCAGTTCGCTGTACTGAATCATTTTACTGTATTAACTCATTCCCTACATAAGCAATCAAGGACTGGTTGACACTATCTTACAAGACAGACGCATCTTCTTGGGCGCTTTACATTTTTGTGTTTTATCGATCTATTTTTTTAGCAATTTGAGTATATTTGATTTGTTTAAGTGTGTCTATTACTTGTTGCGGTACAATTCTAGTTAATACTAGAAGTAAAATTCCGATTGTTTGGTATAAACAAGTTATTTTTCCTGGTCCTACTGTATTCGCGAATATATGAAGTCACCACAGAGACAACAATACTCGCGATTTCTTTATTCCAGCCGCACATCTCTCGGTCACCTCGCAGACATTTACTGACTAATAATGAATTTCTGAAACTAGTAGTTAGTATATTCGCTAATGGAAAACAGTTTATGGGATGATGTGTGAAAATAAAATGGATTTAATACAGATCTAGTATCCCGTAAATTAAAAAAATAATAAAATAAATGTATAGTTTTTTTCGGCAAAAACAATCATCAAAATTCTTAAGTATAATATGCTCAATCGTTAGAACCAATCAACAGATTTTAATGGTTGAAGAATCAAATGTTCCTTTTTTATCTGTGTAGTGCGGATTAAATTACTTTAATTGTAATCTTTCATTTACACTTTGTTTTTAAAATGCTTAAAAAAAGAAAAGACATATTTTAAACGAATTACGATTGTAATGAGCATGCATTCTGTTTAAAACGAATTTCTTTTCTTCAAGGAAGGTAATTATAAACGAACCAGCTCAGCACATGTTCTGTGTTGAAACGTGTGAACTCATTGACCTGAGTGCACTAAACACACGTAAGACTTTCAGTCATATCTATGTTTTTTCCAGCCGTCTTTACTTTGTATTCTTTTGTAAATAGATAGAACGCTCATTGTGATGGAAAATTATTTTTTAGTTTGTCGTGTATCTATGACAAATCCGTCGGGAGATGTAAGGTGTAGTGTCGTATAAGATCCGCACCATTCCACGATTCCACAATCCGCAATTTGCCAGCCGTCGGCACGTCCTCGCCATCAGCCAGTTTCCCCTCCTGGCGCTCCCGCGTTCTGGCATTGCTCTACACATAAGCGTATCGGGCACATCACGGGCAATGCGCCGCTCGCCGCCGCAGCCGTCGCCTCCGCCGCGACGCCATGCCGCCAGCACGCGCGCGCACCGCACCGGCACAGTGGGTCCAAATTACACGGAGAGCGCGCAAAACACTTATCCATGATTTTGAAGATTTAATTAGATCTCGATTTCTTGGTGTCAGAAACAATATATGTGACGTTGGCTACAATTATAATCTGAGGTATAAACTAGTGGTATAAACGAATCTGCTAAATAAATGAGCGTATTACTCCACTATAATTTGGGTAGTGAATTTACCACGAGTCGCATCGGCACAATGGGCCCAAATTACACGGCGAGTGCGCAAAACACTTGTCCATGATTTTGAAGATTTAATTTGATTTCAATTTATTGGTGTCAAAAACAATATATGTGACGTTGGCTAAAAGTATAATCTAAGGTAGAAACTAGTGGTATTAACGAATTTGCTAAATAAATGAGCGTATTACTCCACTATAATTTGGGTACTGCATTTACCACGAGCCGCAGCGTACAGTGGGCCGCACGTTAGTTGGAAAGCGCATAAAATCGCTTTTCGGGGAGAAATAATTATTTACTTAAATACTGGAGAAAGTAGCTCATAACTGCAAGATTTTGATTGTTATTACTGGCCACACGCGCAAGCACAGAACTATTGGTCAAAATTACACGAAAATCACGCAGAATCACTTTCGATGATTTTGAAGAAGCAATAACTATTGACATGAATAAGACACTAAAGAAGCGTGTAACTTCTTAATTAACATTAAAGAAGCGTGTAACTTCATGAGTTTGTTTATTTACCACTAGTGTACTTATTCCCAGGTAGGTAAATGTTCATTGATAAGAAAAAAAGTAGTTGTACTCAAGATACTAAAATAGTGTTACTTTGCAGCAATTAATTATTTCATAACTGTGATTCAAGAAAGCGCACATTTGACAATTGAAATAGTATGACCTGGCTAATGTGACTAAGTGAAACATGATTAACCACGTCAATTAACGAACGTTAAAAAAATATTGAAAATTGCATGACCGAGTCTACTAAAGCGGTCGACAACTCAGACTGCTCAGTTGAAAGAGCACGTGTTCGAATGCCGCTCTAGGTTAACTCTGTTTTTCCTTTTCTTTCTTCTCTGTGTGTATGTGTGTGTGTATGAGCGGATGCGGTATGTCTCGCGTTGTATTGATTCCATGACCGAGGAGTCCGCATATATACATCTAGTAATTCGAAGAACATTCTCTGAATTTAGATTCAACTGAGACAGCCAACTGGAAAAGTAATAATGATAATTTGGCATTTTAGGGTCGGATTAATACGCTTGATTTGACAGTAAACTGTGTTTTTATTTATCATCCACGCCTGGAGGTAAGGGCGACACGAGGCGTGCATGGCGCTCTCCCATTACCGTACCTAACCTACTTGGCCTGCTTGAGCCCTTTCTCGTCACACAGCTATAGAAACTGAGACGACTTTGGTATTAGAGAGCTACAGCTTCATTTTTGCCCTGGTCGGGAATCGAACCGGGGCTAACAGAAGCTAGCACGCTGGCATGAGGTGCTAGTCGAGGTTGTTAAGTGATCAGAGCCGACGCTGGTCGTCGCAAAGCACCGAGTTTCCGTTCGTCCTTAAGTGTAGATATTTTTGTTCACTTTTACCTTTTATCTTACATCATATATCTCACGTTTATAGCTCACAATATTAGTTGAAAACTCGGAGACATCTCTAGAAGTCTGTCTTTAATCAAATTCCACGAATACTCTCAATGCCGTATGTCACAAATGTCTTTGCATTCCGCTTGCGAGTTTGAACAAAATGTCTGCATCTCAGAGACATCGGTGTGCCCTTTCACAAGATCAAATGAGACCAAAAAACAGAAAGGAAGTGGAAAAAAATAAATACAAATGCTCCGCTTTTCATAATCATTTTTGTCTCTGTCAATCGATCGGTCAATCGAGTCGACTGCAGGAAGCCCTCGAACGTCCACTGGTAGGCGACAGATAGCCAGTCGGTGGCGAGCGGTTGTTTTAGTGCCACCGTCAGCAATACACAAATCGCCGACTGAACACGATAAGACTTGGCACGGAACACTGTGCGTGCTGCCCGGCGATGACCTTTGCCCTCTGCCAGGCGGCGGATCCTGGGAGAAAAGAGCAAGCAGAAGTTTGTGGTCGGAACTGGACCCTGGGTATGCTGGTCTACAAGGAAGTGCTTCCATTTCATGATTTTCATTGGGATTCACTGGGATTCTGGAGGTCTGACGTTGCGAGGCCGACTTTTAAATAGTGTGCGCGTAATTCCAAGTTGTGTATCGTTGTACGCTGGGGACCTTCACCTTTGCGGAAATGTCTTCCCTCTTTTGAGTGCTGCATCCCTCAAAACGATGATCCTTGCAGGTGGTACAAGATGGTTGCAAGGTGTATGAATAACAGAAGTTGTTCTTAAAAGCCAGCATCCCTTTGTGATTCTTTTGTCGTATAATCGTAGACCCAATATTTATCATCCGACAATTTACAAACGACTGCAGGTCACATGTGCATTATTTCATCGCGTATAATTAACAGCTTCTTTCGTAAAGCTTCATTATCACACTCTTCACAACCAAGACATGGCGCACTTTGAAGTTACAATTTTTCCTTTCCTTTTCGCTCAGATGTACACAAATTTCGACCCGCATCGGACCAGTGCGCACTATGGCTCGGAGTACCCCGTCCGCCTTCCTTTCCCTTTCCCTTTTCACCCCATCCCTCTCTTTCTTCCCCTCCCCGCCTTTGGTCACCACGGTCGGCCGGAAATACTGGTTGCGAACGGCAGCTTCCGCCGACGCCCACGCGTCCGGTGACCGGCGCGGCGGCGTCTCTCCATTTTCGCCAGTCGATATCGCCGCCATCGATTGCGCGCTGCGTAAAGAATTTGTGCAGCGGGTGTGGGCGGCGTGTCGCTACTGCGGGAGGAGGCGCCGCGCGGGACGGCAGCGAGCGAGTGGGGTAGACCCTGCTCCAGGATTAACAGAGGGTGAGATACCAGGCTACAGGATGACTTGCGAGCCCTGCTTTCCCTCTTCTTGGTGCTTTTTTATTAATGAATTTAAATTTCAGTGATTAAAAAAGGACGTTTATAAAATAAAGATTATATTTCCATGTTTTTTATTATTTTTTTGTAATACTTTCCAAAAGTATGAAATGACGTTTATTTTTCTGTATACGTTTTACTGAATGTATCTATTTTTCTAATAAAATAAATCATAGAATTCAAGTAACCTGCGTCCGTGTGTCCGTCCGTCAATCACGAATCGACCTCCCTACGTTCAACAATCGAGAATGTTGATGTCATTCGATGGGTTTCGGTCTCCTGGTGAGGAACTGATGATTTGTTTTCGGATCAATTCACAAGATTCTGAGAAATTTCTCAAAACGCGTGTGTTTTTACGTTTTTACGTTGACGCGAACCATGTACCCCTTTTTCACGGCATCCAGGTGATGAATGATATATGTCTCAAAGAGATTGTATAACCCGGACGGCGCTGTTAACAATATGTGGTGTAGGGCTTGGATCACTCTGGAGGAAAAGGTTCATCGTCAGTGTTGTCACCTCGTATGAAAATAATCGTTTTTTTAAACTTGTTGCGTCGTTGTTGACGCAACACGTCTCTTAACCCTTTTGGGCGATGAGCGCTTTTCTTGGAGTAATCCTCTGTTACCAAGTAATTACTATCATTACTGTTATTAATTACTGTACTGTATTTGTCGAGTCTCGTCACGTCGCAGTCAGTCAGTGCCTTTATCCATCTATACGAAAGAACGGTATAATGTATGAATAGTAGTTTGCAAATGTACAAATGTTCTTAAATAAACCGCTTGATAATATAAAAAGATTCCTCAGAACAACTCTTCTGAGAGCGTTCGGATTTGGTGTGTATTGTGTGTGGGTAAAGGCCGTAGCCCGAGATAATATCCCACAAGAAGATTTACTATCACACGTTTTTGTATTTTTATTAATTTTAATACTTAATAGATTATTTTTACGTACGACGCCCGAGGATGAAAGAACAGACAATTGCACGTTTAATGTTCCATTTTATTCAAAACTTGCGTAGGAGACATTTTTCAACGTATGAAAATACATTTAAAACAGTTTAAAGCCTGGGCGACACCATATTTGGCTACTTTAACATATTCTCATAAAAGTTGGATTTTATTTTGAGCTGCCCAAAATCCTCGGAGTGAAATTAAGAATATAGAGGACGAAATTAGGACTTTTTAAAAAGCAGTAAAATGAGTTGTTCCAGAATTTCTTCTACTTTCTCATTCATTTAAGAAACATTGATACACAGAATCCTGGATATGTTAGCTAAATATTCCAGACCGCTAATGACTTTTTTCATATTTTTGTTACTTTGTTTTTCCGTCCGAAAATGTTTAACTTAAGGAACGTTGTATAAATATTTGTAGCGTATATTTTTCAAGTTACAAATGCGCTGAATATTTCTCTTCAAAATATTTGTGGCTAGGTGTAAGTGCGCGACAGTTTTCCGTAAGTTAAAATTACTTTTACTGGCTGTTTTTTTTAATTTTTACACTACTCTTTAATTTATTGAAGAATTTAAAAAATGCAATAAATTCTATGATCAATTATTGACCTCTTTAACTATAAGTTAAGTTCTTAATACCTATTATAAATGTGTCCATCATTTTACAAAGTTCTTCTGTTACGGAAACTATATTGATAAGCTACTATTACTTTTTTATCTTGAACGGTTCTATTACGTAACACTCAAATTATTTCCGCATACAAATTCACAGCGCATAGTTTAGAGTTTTTATAATTGGGCGTGATCTAAACATTATAAAAGAAAACATGGAAAATGTTCCAGTGTCAGGATTAGAGACGTCAGACACAATGCACAAATCCTTAGTTAACTGCAAATTTAACTGGTGTAGAAGAAGAAAACAAACCCAGGGACAAATAGGAGCAGCCAGAAACATACAGGTGACGAAGGTTAAAGTGAATCATTCAATAAGGGACCGCATTTCCTTACCACTCGGTCTCAGGAAAATAGAGGAATGAAGGTTTGGATGTGTGATGGGAAAATTACGAACAGAGAATCCCAACGCGTTAGATCGGTGACGAGTTGCTGACACACTGAGCTAAATATTAGCTCAGAGGCAGTACACAGGGAGCAACCCGAAGCAAGATAAGTTTCAAGCGGCATAAGGTGAATAGATGATTGAGTGAATGGAGTGAATGTGTGAATGAAATGGAAGTGGATGGAGTGGAGTGAATGGAATTGAGTGAATGGAGTGAATGGAATGGAATGGATGTGAATGGAATGTGAATGGAAGTGAATTGAATGAAGTGAATGAAATGGAGTGAATTGACGTAAAATATATAAACATATATTTAAGGATAGGTGAGGTGGGGACTCAGGGGGCAAAATAGAATGGGGCGAGAAGAGATGTGGGACGCGAAGAAGGTTGGGGGGCGTGCTGTTAGCGGGGGACGAGGACATGGGGAGCAGCGGAGGGCGGAGATGCGGTATGACCACGCGTGCGCTGGATACACGGGGAGAGAAGGAACGGAGCGGGGTGAGGGAGGGGCGGGGCCAGTGGTGCAGCAGCCACGGAAGGCGGCGGCTTTACGCCTGCTATATTTCACGAACTTTACGAGAGCGGGGCGCGACCCTCCCGCTACCCCTGTTTCGGCATCGCCCGCCTCCACCCCTCGAGCCGTCCACGTCACTGCAGCCCTGCAGGCCAAGCTCCGCCCCCACCCCCATCCCCGCCCCACTCTGCGCGCGGGCCGGACCGCACCCCTATCCGCCGCCCCTCGCCCCGACACCGTTCCCCGTAGTCTCCGGCTTCATCATGACCTGCTTTACGAGGTTTAATCGCGTCGTAGCCCGCGACATGGACGTTAAAGCCGGCGTAAAAATCGCTGGGAGGCTTCTTAAGGGACGAGTAGATCCAACGCGGAGCCTTCGTTCATCCGTACACTTGTCCCGTTATCCACGGTCTAAGGACGCACCTTGCCAAGCGTATCAGCAGCCGCCACGTGCTGTTATTTACGGAGAGGGGGCCGTCGTCAAATTTATCTGGTCGTTTGTCACGTCGCTGCGGGGAGCGGAGGGGCGGGACTCGGCGAGGCGGGGGTGGAGGGAGGGCGAGGGTGGTGCGATCTGCACGGAGCCGAGGGACAGCTCCGCCCCCGCACAGAGCTTCGCGTAATTTGTCCTTCCTCGCGGACTCCTCGGCGCGGCCGTGTCTGTCGTATCGGGCACATCGCGTCCCGTCACATCTCTTAATGAGGTCGGGTCGTGGGCCGGGAGCAATTGCGAAGTTGTACTCGAGATCGAAAGGGTAAGCTTTACAACAGGTCGTGAGCTGCCTTGGGGCTTCGTGAACGATGAATTCCTTCACGATTTCTTCCTCTTTCTAGTTTTTGTTTATTATTATTATTATTATTATTATTATTATTATTATTATTATTATTATTATTATTATTATTATTATTATTATTATTATTATTATTAATATTATCATACATCTTCTTGCCTTGATTTTAGGCTGTTTAGTGTGGCTTGGTTTACCCTCATAATGTTATCTAAATCTAATCTAATCTGTTCCCTCTATTGACAGAAATAAAAAATGGCATGATTAATATCATATTATTTATCCTTCCTCCTTCGCCTTCTTCAAAACATACTTTTAATATATTAATAGACTTTTCACTTTTCATATTTACACATATTTTCAAGTATTCATAACATTTCCCATCCATTACGTCCTTCATTAATTATTTTCTTTTTCAGTATTATATATTTTGCAAGGTATAGATAGTGATTCTATTTAGTATTAGTTCGTGACATAGGGTAAAGTACAAAAAGTATTCGTGACAAATCACCTCTCTTTAAATGAATTTATTTAATTAATAATTTAACAAGTCCCGCTTGACATTCACCCTCGAGCAGATTGGAAAAACAAAGACGAAGATGTACACTGATTGAGTATTAATTACATGTAAGGACATCTGCACTACTAACAGACCATGATACCAATATTTGCTTTTCATCGTTGTTTGAATTTAAGGTTATGAATTTATCTGAAGAAGGAGACAAAATTTCTCCGAAACGTCATATTGCTCAATAATTAATTAAATAAAATAATAGCAAAAAGATTGTCACGAATCGTTTTCGAACCTTGCCCAATGTTAAGTACAAATATATTTTCTTTTTCCTTTTCACTTACAATTTTTCTGAAATTGCATGACCTGAAATCTGTGCACATGAAATATTTTAATACCAATTTTATTTTCTTTACTATCTCAGTCATCACACAATTTATTCCTTTCCCTCTTACCTTTCAGAGTATAAAAAATATATCTGCATTCCACTCCCCAATGCTTACTATTCTCTCTAAAATAGCCAATGCCTACGATTTACACTTGCGCGAGTTATGTCAAGAGATATTTCGATGTTTATCACATTTCTTCGTAACGCAGTAGCATGATATACACTGAAAGTTATCATCAAAGAACATGGTGAGAGTGAAACCAGTGTAACGGATTTCAAAAGATTATTGCATCGAAGAATGTCATATTGTTAATAGAGTTCTATTCAATCGAAAGACAAACCGTGACTTTCCGTAAAACAAAACATTACCAAAATTTTAGGCTATCCACTCTGTGTTAATGGTCATACAGTCATATAATGGTACGATATCAACCTCGAATCTCTTCGAAACCTTCTATGATGCCATCTTAGTCGCCACAGTCAATGTGGAACGGGGACCGCAGAGAAAGACCGCAATCGATATGAACTCCGTTCAATGTAATGTGCTACGTTTCGAAGCAATTTCAGGAATGGGTGGAAATAGGTACGACAAAAGGGGCGATTGCAAGGTGAACGAACTACAATTTCAATTTGAATGTCACATGATGAGGTTACGTATCGATTACCTTATGGTGAAAGAAAACACGAGTTTTGTCAGGGTTACAAATAACTTTCGCGGCTACACCTGTGCAAGATACGTTTTCTTGTTTTATTTTGGTTTTATTAATTTTCTGTACTCTTTTACTTATTATTCAAGTAAAAGACAAGTTAGTTAATAGGAGACATGACCTGTATATTCTGTATCTTCATTTGAGATTAGCCCGCTTCTTACAAAATTATATGTTGAATTGAGCAGGACGATTTGAATTTCAAGGTTTTCTTTGCGGCATTTCATTAATCACTTATACTACAATTATCATATTCAGTAACTGAGCAAATGCCTGTCCATAATACACCGTCCAGTTTCCACACACACGCACCTACACACGCATACACACACGCTCACACATATTATATACATATGGTAGTTTATGAACGGTACGGTAAATTAGGAAAATTAAATAATTGCGTCTAAAGATATTATCAACAACATACCATCTCCTTTTCGCTCAATCATTTCAAAGGTCGAGTGCTCATGTTTTATGATTACTCTATATTTAATTCTTACTATAAATCAAACTTAATACTTGTAGTTTTTCAATATATCCTGCATTGTATTGCTAGAGCTTGAATACCACGTCCTTTGTACTTCATAATCCACATTTTTGTTCCAAAAAAAGATGAACTTCCCATTTTTTATTGGCGTTATGTACGATGGAACTATTTCAGCTTTAGAAAAAAATATAAAAATAGGCGTAGAACTCAAAACAGAAAGAAAGACAGAGAGAAAAAGAGAAAGAGAAAGAAAAAAAGAAAGAAAAAGAGAAAGAAAGAAAAGAAAGAAAGAAAAAGAAAGAAAGAAAGATATAGAGGAACCGAAGATAAACGAGTGAGTTTGTGTGTATGAAAGAGAGGAGAGAGTGAGAGGGAGGCGGGGAGAGGAGAGGGAGAGAGAACGAGACATGACCTATTTCTCTCAGCTCAGTATCCAGATCCTTGATTTATAAGCGGTAATGAAATCCAGATGAGGTATATTTGGCATTCAGATTCAAAGATTTGAAGATGCCATTTTTCACGCAGCTTGACAGAGTTCTTCTCTACGAGACACTTTTCGACGGTTTCTTCAGTTACGTGTAGGTGACGTGAATTTTCTTGTGTTGCTTATCTCTGTTACCAGAGAAACTGAAAATTCCTTAAGACTGATCTTGTGGGATTGTTATGAATGTTCACTGAAATAATGTTAGCACTCGGTATAGAGATGTTTGGTAAATATTTTCAATTAATAACAATTACAATAAGTACATAAAACAAAATTTGATCTTCATGGCGAGGGTATGTATGAAAAACAGAAGACAGTGGGTGCCGCAATACCTTCATGTTTAATGCACCTACGCCACTTCACATAATGAAATATAATAAACATCGCATTTAATCAGTAGAACTCGTTTTAATTAACTGCTTTACGCTTGCTCGTTTTCCCAAAAGTTCATGAAACAATGTACTACAATGTACAATGTTTCAAAATTTTCACAATTTAGTAATTTTAGCTAGTATGTATTAGATAACTCAACATGATTAAAACTATTTCGAAAAGAAGCTACGAGACATTTTAATTAACTACGAGGACAAATATTCCCAGAGTAAAAAAATTGACTTACACATTTACATCAGTATATTGTAAAAAATGTACGAGTAGGAGGAAAATTTATATTAACGATCTCATATTTGCTTTTAACATGCGATGAAAATGTTAAATAAAATCCATTTCATTCAACAATCCTTTTGTCTTCGATTTTAAGTCTTAACTTCATTACACGTTACAGCTCAGGATTTTATATCAACTTCTATTACAGTTACCTTACGTGGTCTACATCACTCGGTTTACATCCGCAAAACAATTAGCAACATTTATAAAGGAAAGTACGTAAATGTTCAAGACAACAACGTAAATTTATGAGCAGTCACATCTGCTCGACGGCGACGTCGTAACGAAAAGAAGCAGAACAGCGTAAGTAGTAATACTTTAAAGAAAGCAAAACAAAAACATCCGAAATGAATTTCACAAATCGTCCGGGAGACGTCGCTGCGGACCTAACTCAGGGCGCCAGCTGGCGACGACGCAAAGGGCGGCAGAGGTGGAGGGCGCAGGGCCCTTCATCCAGGTGGCGCCGGCGAGAAGAGCGCAATGAGTGGGAGGGACGGGGCTGAGTGTGGGGTCCTGGGGAGCGCGTCTCTAGTGTGGTGCGGGTAGGTAAGCGGACGGGCAAGGGGATGATGGGAACGGGGCGGGCAAGACGGTGGGCAAGACGGCGGGCAAGACGGTGGGCAAGACGGCGGGCAAGACGGCGGGCAAGACGGCGGGCAAGACGGCGGGCAAGACGGCGGGCAAGACGGCGGGCAAGACGGCGGGCAAGACGGCGGGCAAGACGGCGGGCAAGACGGCGGGCAAGACGGCGGGCAAGACGGCGGGCAAGACGGCGGGCAAGACGGTGGGCAAGACGGCGGCCACGACGGCGGCCAAGATAGCGGCAAGACGGCGGGCGTAAGGATGGGCAAGCGGGCGGACAAGCTGAAGGACAAAGGGCGGGAAAATGGAAGTGCAAGCTGGCGGGCAAGCGAGAGAACGGGCAAGCAGGCGTGCGGGATAGGTGGTAGGCAAGCGGACGGGGAAGGGGACAAACAAGCGAACGGACAAGCGCGTGGGCAAGCTGGTGTGCAAGCGGGCGAGCAAGCGAATGGTCGGACGAGTAGGCATAGAAGCGGGCGAGTTGGAGGTGGGAGAATGAGGACCATCCCCCTATTCCCGAGACGCCGATGAAAATAAATTCGACCCGAGCGGCTGTTTGAAGGCTGTCGACGACCTGTGGAACGCGGCACCTGCGCGGGAGTAGAGAGGGCCGGAGGTGGGGAGGAGAGGGTGAGGGGGAGTCGGAATCAGAGCGGAACGCGGGGGTAAGGCGAGGGGCAAGGTAGGTCGGCGCGGATGGGCGGATGCGTGAGGTAGCGCGAAGGGGCTGTTGAATAAAGGAGAGATACCTCTTCAGCTGCGGCGGCGGCGGGACGGCAGCGGAGTCGATTGCCAAGGCAGGACCTAATGGTAGTTGTATTAAAGTGGTGAGGCTTAAGTGTTTTGCTAAAAGCATGACAATAGGTATATTGAGAGTGAATGTGGATTGACAGTCACATTCATGCCGTCGTATTCTTTCCGCGCGCATTTTTTATTTTCTTTTTCCTCATCGTACTGACTCTTTCACTAGTGATTTCATTAAATCTCTTCTCCATGTTTCTATACTTCTTTCCCTTCTCTTTCATCTCGTTTCTTTTAATGTGAATTCAAACCATAGAATGGGAGTTCATGGTATTTGGGAGTTTGGATTATTTGATGGAAGCTCCACATAATTTCGATGATTGGATTATGTTTTCTTTGAAACGAAAGAAGAAAAGAAGTGTTTAATGTACCTACGACAGTCTTCGTCGGAAATGAGAATATATTTTCATAGAAAACTTCAAAGAAACTGAAGGTTCGAAAGCTGTTGGTTTCAATAGTCTGTGAATATGAAAGTGCTTCTCTGAAAACAGACTTTTTTGAGTCAACTAGAGGGAAACCGAAACGTCAGTTTTTACCTCAATTTTGCAACATAATACAAGTGTTTAATTTGTAATAAAATTAATCTTATCCGTCAAATAAATATATACTAATACTTTCCGTAAATTTTTCTTTTGACTCAAGTTTTGTTTGCTATTTTCCTTAGAAAATGCCAACCCATGTTTTCATTACAAATATTGTTTTAGTATAATAAACTATACCTTCCCTGTAATGGGTTTAGTTAATTTAAGTTCTTTGAACATTAAAATATTTTGCAAAATCTGAAATCAGAAAGTAATGGTTCCAATATAAGCAGAATTTGTGCACGATCATAATTGAGCCAATATGTAAAAGCAAATTTTAAGTAATGTTTTCAATGAGAATTACATTTGCCAACGTCAAGTGAGGCAGTTGACTTTATCAAGCCACCGTGCCAATCTCAAATTAACGAGAAAAATTATCATAATTATCTTCAAAAACTACGTTTTATTCAACAAATAGGTGATAATGGGATATCACAGTTTCCATTAATAAAAGCAATTTCATACACTTTTTATTTCGAAAATTCTCTCATAAATTGTTAGAAATTATTCAATTGCATCTCAGAAATACCAAATATGAATCCATCAACAAGCTAGCCGAGAGGTCCAGTAATATTTTCCACGTGCCCATTAATGTGGAATTTTCCAAATATCATTCGATGAGATCTAGACGCTAAAAATTAGCACGAATTCCCGGTATCTTTTCGGGCGAGTATTCCTTAGATCAAAGCTGACTAACTAGTTCGATGGCATTTGATTGACGGTGGCGCTCCCTATCCCGGCAGCGTGCAAACCGAAAACAGTACAATTCGCGGAAGCAGCGGCACTCCGAGCGATACTCTCGCTTCGCCGCAGCAATTGCATTTTCAACATAGCACAGCATCCGTCGACAGGAGCGACCACCCGGCTCGCCATAATGAAACAAAAGAAGAGCTCAAAAGTTCATTACGATTACGGCAATATATTTGCCAATGATGTGTTCCGATGCGCCCGGAGAATCATTTTGAATAGACCGGCTCCGGAATATTAACCCACCTAATCAAGTTTCATAACAATCAATTTGTCAGTTCGTCCGCTGCGGCCCGAATACCCCCTCCTTCTCTCCCCCTAACCAGCCGATCCGCCGGTTAGACGTGTAGCAGCGCACAGCGGGGGTGGCAAGGGTCGAGTGGGGAGTGGGAAGAGGGAGAAGAGTGCGGGGGTTGCAACGGAGTCAAACAAATAACGCAGCACACAGGGTCATGCAAATTAAAAACAGGGGTAGACTCATTCTTCGGCAGTCGTTGTGACGGTGGAATTGCAATATGCTGATGATTTTGACGCGAGCACTGCTTCTTGTTACTAGTAAGTCAATAAAGGAAGGCACCTGTTTCACATTTCACTTCCTGTTTAACAGCGAAGAAATTAATTCCAAACAGTCCTTTGACCTACGTACGTGAATTGGGGAAAATTGGATAAGGGCAATTATTTACTTCATTCCTGACTCACATGAATGACGATGAGCAATGATTACTTAACTGTCACTTACTCTCATGGCAGCATTCCTAGATGTCCCTATCCAATTCTGCTGAATTTTGAATGTGTTAATTTTGATATAAAAATAAATATCTAGTGTTTTTCGGTGGGAAAATATCTTAAAGGGGTAAAAGTGCCCTAAACAGTTGAGGGATAGAGAATTATGAAGAAAAACGTAAAAAAATTATTTTCTTTTAACCAGAAGTATAGTTTTTGAATTTTTTAAAAATTTGGTTTCGTTAAGCAACATTTTTAAAGCTTATTTAATATTGTGGAATAGTTCGAGTCTCAATTCAAATAAAAGAAAAATGCATTGGAGTGGATATTTTGTCTTGGTCATATTTTGCAATTGCGTTTGCTCAAAAGTATGGAATGTTTTATACGAATCAGTAAAATCACCTTTTCATTGCCCATATTACTACACACATTACTTAATGAAAGTATTACGAAAACATCAACAACAATTGTACATCTCTCAAATCCTAGAGTAATGAAATAATTCCATTATATTCATTTTTAATATGCTAAAATTTCGCATATCGGCCAGGAGCGTTAATTCCAAAAACGTAACGATTTACTTACCACATCACCTTTCTCTATTTGTCAATGTAACAATTATTTAAAATTTCAGACAGGTTAATTGCCACACATCCTAAAACATTCTGATAAATGAATAAACGAAACAAGCCTTCAGTTCAGAATTTCATTCGGGGAATTCATCCAACAGAGTCTTGATCCAAGGGCAACCACCAGAGGTTATGGCAAGTCTAACGTTCCTATCCTGAGTACCGCCTGAGAAGCATCTGAGAGATCAACTCCTTTCGCCTGGCTGCACCGGGTGCACTGCTTCGCCACATTTCATCATGCTCGAGATACGAAACAATCTCTTGGAGCTCACTGCCCCGACAACAGACGTTGCGTACACAGATAACTCGCGCGGAATCTGTTTGTCAGCTGCATGGACTGCATATGAAGGAGGGCCGCGGCTGGTGAGTGAATACGTGGAAGCTGTTATCTCGGCGCCCGCTCGTTGTGCTGTTACATAGAGGCATAACTGCCCATCTGTTCGTCCGCTCGTCTAGTTGTTCTCGCGTGCCTGCATCCATCCATCCATCCATCCATCCATCCATCCATCCATCCATCCATCCATCCATCCATCCATCCATCCATCCATCCATCCATCCATCCATCCATCCACCCATCCACCCATCCACCCATCCACCCATCCTCCCATCCTCCCATCCTCCCATACACCCATACACCCATCCATCCTCCTCCTTGTCATTCTCCTTCATCTTCTTTTTTGCTTTTTACTCATTTATTCTAGACTTGTTCGTTACTGAGTGGCAGATTTTCCAGAGGCTAGGGTGAATGGCAATAGTGAGCGAGTATTTATTCATTCCAGGACCGACAACTTCTCTGATCAATAGTCCCGTGAGTGTATATTGCATATTAGAACCGGAAAGTGATTGTGTTCCTTCCCTCTCCTCAATCGTGAGATCTCCCGTCGACCCACACGTCGGCTTGAGGATTATTTCCATACCAGATATCTTCCCTAGCGGGGCACCGCCCTAAAAGGGACAAGCTCTAATCTACTGACTGAACTCCCAACATGTGTGGATCGTGTTAGTACACGTTGGTGTCACTGCAGCGCCTCTGACTGGCAGGTCCTAGGTTCGAGTCCTGACGGCGCGCCGCGGCGGCAGGATTTTCGACATTAGCTTTTCAGCTAGGTCGATTTCAGTCGCTGTCTGGAGGCGAATTCTAGCGACCGGCTGCTCTGATCGGTAGTTTTCTGTGGTATCTCCGATCAACATCAGGCGAATGCCGGAGCAGTACCCTAACAAACGGGCCACAGACCGCGCGCGATCTTTCCTTCATTTTCCTTGTCTTATCCTCTCCCCTAACAAACACACACACACACACACACACACACTTACACAAACATGCACTACACTACCACATATTCCGGGAGACCGGTCGGGAGCATGGACCTTGTCCCAGCTGGGGCGGTCCCCGCTGGTGGGAGAGTCCTGGTTAGGGGAAAACCCACTAGCCGACGGTAGGTCGGCGCCGGATCGCGCCACCAGCGGGGGAAGATCAACGTCATCTCCCGAGAAAAACATGCTCTACATACGGGGCTAATGACCAAAGCCGTTGACGCGCCCGGAAACACGAAAAAAATCAATCAAAAAATTTGTGCATGTGTGTGTCGAACAGAATTAATATTTCAATGGCGCTAATGTATTCATAATATAACAATATGTATCAACTTTGTATTTAGAAAAATTATTAGACTGAGATAGTATTTGCACATGCGTCTTTAAAAAAGTAAAGTTTGTTACGGTTTTCAGAATCGTACTTCCTTCACTTTTTAAATATTTTAATAATGAGGAGCATCATATTTTGCTGTCTAAGGTTAACTAGATACCATAATATGCATCTACCGCCAGATTCTTGTGCGACTATTTCTCCATGCTTTAAAATAAGATCTTCGCTGTGAACATTATATCTGGCTGGTTTGTTAATATGCAAGACATCTCTAGTATATGACCCTATCTGATTATATGTTGATCCTAAACATTGTCCGTGTTTTCGTGTAATTTCAAGTTCCACTGCTCATAAAATATTCCCTATTTTTAATAATTATGATAAAAATCGTCTCCAGACGACGTCAAGACAATTAATAGTACATGAAGAAAAGATTATGTAATGATGGGTATTAATACACGATATTACGTAAACTTCACAAGATTATATTAAAACACATTACATCGAGTTCCATACGGTACTTTTTTACGACTAACAGAATCTTTTAAATTTAAGAGAAACTTTTACATTGAATCGTTTCGTGGCAGTTGACATGCAGGATTCAGCCAAGGTCACCTAGCGGCCAGCTGCCTACCCTACCCTGCCGCAGGTGGCTTTGATTTACCAGTCCGCCTCTGAGGGGTACAAAAGTTGCGGCAATAATTCAGACGTCACCATTTTCGCTTTTACTCTTATTTCTGGAGGTGTCAACACCACTTCTGATTCACTAGACATTGTAAACTAAAGAATTGACCGGTTTTTAAGGATATCCTTACCAAAACAACCTATAATCCAAAATGACTTGCGTTCTGATGTTCATATCAGTCAAATGTTACATTCAATAACTACCACTGCACTAGTCTAATGGAATCAAAGTGAAATTATGATTGAATTTATTGTAAAAAATTGTCCTCGGTAAAAATACTAATAATAAAATAAATTAAAACTGACAAGCATAATGCAATATTAAATGCAATTGTATTGCTCACAATCGAACGAAATATTACTAGAACGATTCTCAATGAGTAGTGTCAATACTTGGTTTGTAAACTTCTCTGTGATTAGGAAGAACCCATGTTATAAGGAATTCTGTATATTAATGAGTATTATTATTCAATGGCTTGCAGTCATCACATGACAGAATTATACAATGGGAGTAGAAAAACATATTTTTATTCCCCACCGGGTGTTATGATGGAGATACTCTCCTGAGAAGATACTAATTTTTCCAGCTCCTGATAAAACACAACATGACACACCTAAACAACTGAATTAAAGTTAGCGTGTATGTAGTACATAACTTTCGCAAATTTTAGAGGTGTAGATATATTTTAATAATTGCGAATGTCAGAGGAGTAGATATACTCATATTTACAATAGAAGAAGTAATCGATGTTCCTTTGCTTGAAATTGAATGATTGATTTTTTCGTGTTTCCGGGCGCGTCAACTGCTTTGGTCATTAGTCCCGTTAGTGTAATGCATGTTTTTTCTCTGGAGATGGCGGTGGTCTTACCCCCATGGATGGCGAGATTCGGCGCCGACCTACCGTCGGGTAATGGGGTTTCCCCCCTAACCAGGACTCTCCCACCAGCGGGGCACCGCCCCAGCCGGGACAAGCTCTAAGTTCCTGACCGATCTCCTGGAATATGTGGTAGTGTAGTGCATGTTAGTGTAAGTGTGTGTAAGGAGAGAGCATAGGACAATGAAGAGGAAGGACAGATAGCGCGCGGTCCGTGGCCCGTTTGTTAGGGTCCTGCTCCGGCATTCGCATGGTGTTAATCGGAGAAACCACGGAAAACTACCGATCAGAGCAGTCAGCCGCTAGAATTCACCTCCAGACAGCAACTGAATTCGACCTAGCTGAAAAGCTAGTGTCGAAAATCCTGCCGCCGTCAGGACTCGAACCTAGGACCTCTCGGTCAGAGGCGCTGCAGTGTTTGCTTGAAATAAAATCAAATTAGGCCAATCTCTTTATTTACAGATCTATCGAACATATACATTAAAATGAGCTCTGAACCACAGCTAGCGTCCGTTCTCCACGAATTAGTGAGATGTTAATAGAAACGCAATATTTCTCTCAGAGGCAAAGATCACAACAGATTTTTCTATGTCTAGAAGTATAATTGCATAAATTATTGAAAAAGTAACTTCATTTTGTTGCAAAATATTTTACAAGTCTATCCAAAAGAATATCGAGTTAATAAAATGGCAAACCCTGACGAATACAAAAATATCAGAAATGAATGTAAGTTTTATTTTAATGATCCTTCAAAAATTATTTGGATCAGTTTTGTTAGTGAAAATTGAAACAGATGGATCAAAAGTAAAATTAATTTCGAAAATTTGAGATCGATTGACGAGTTAATTTTACCGAGTGGGGACCAAAAAAGCAGAGTTTAAAGGGTGCATTTGTACTGTCTGTATTTGGCACACATAAATTCCGTTGTTTACTGCAAATACGAGAATCAGTAAAGCTCTAAAATAATAGGTTTCCAAGTTGAGAGATAACTTCAACAGTAACGAATATTGTGTTTTATACTTGTAACATATACTTGTGTGACTTAATCGTGTTTTGTGAAATTAACAAACAAAATTACTGAGAAATAGAGAATATACGCAAGGTAGCATTTTTATAATATACTTATTACTATTAAACTAAATTAAACTTAACGTCACAATACATCCATTTCGCCGATCATAACTCCCAATATTATTATTTTAGCAGATATTTGATATATAGACCTGAGAGGAAAGCTTGTAATGACGTAAAACCATCAACAGGAATCATGTAACTGTATTTTGCTCAAGTTAATGTGTTGTTTCATATAGGGTGCTTCTATCAATATCATGGTAATGCACTCTAGCAGCAGGAAGCAGGGCCACTGGTAGTAAATTGAATACGACTCTAACGATGAATAAACATACACGGCAAAATACAGTTAGAGTTAAACAAACTGCTGAACAGACACCTGTGATCGAGATATGAGTGTGATACATCACAAATTTATTGGTAGGTAAACAAAATAGATATCTATATGCCCGTTCTACACTGGAAGGAACGGATAGTCATCAATGAAAATTAAATATAGGGCTTGCAGTATATTCTTTGTGAGGAAAGAGTATCGTTTTCTTATAAAATAGGGGGCGACATTATAATCTGTAATATAAAGACTATGTTATATATAACTTCTTTATAATTTCAACGATTAACTACCTAACTTAAATGCAGCTTCATTACGCGCACGTTTTATTGAGCTCTCTTTTTGTTAGTTACTACTTTTGCTACTACAGCGATTGTTACGTTGCGGTGATTTTGACATCTCAAATGACAAATTGTCACGGTATAATCGCACAATATGTGAAACTACTAATATTTTTAAAAAAAGTTTATGCACTGATTTAAAGATCCGTGAAACTAAGAAATGATTGCGTGAGGAGAACTTATAAGTAGATTTCACGAAGAAAGAATATCTATTTTCATTAATGAAGTCGAAACAAGGAGTCAATTTTGTTTAGAACTTTTGATACTTTAGAAATATCGGTGCGGTTTAGGCTCTTGTGATGAACAGATGGCCAGACGTTTTAAAAGAACAACACTTTTTAGGTATCAGAGTTCTCTAAAAAGTGTATTTCCGGCAAAATTCTCCCCAGCAATTTTTGTTGCATTACAGAACTTTCTCTGGACTGAGTCTGGAGCTTATGAAAATGTGCCCAGATTATACTTCTTCTCCGGCATTCGTTACATATAGTATTTTACTGTTTTTTGACGAATCAAATACTACTTACATATATATATATATATATATATATATATATATATATATATATATATATATATACGAGAGAGTAAAAGTAATCAAAAGTGAACAAGAAAAAGTATTTCCAAGCTTTACCTCACAGTTTAATTTATACAGTCAAATTTATACCATAATAAAACAATTAAAATATTTTTTTATCCTGTTATGTCAATTTCTTTGTAGATCCCTTAAATTGATGTACTCTTCAGAACTGCACCTCCTGTTGACTTATTAGCTAAGCCACTGGCACTGAATTTTTGGTCTTGCCATTTAGCTTAGGTAGAGGAACAAGGAGGTAATATGAAGTAATCTTTGAATTAATGATCGAATTTGTTTTTATAATTGTCAGGCAAATTTACTACGAAATGGAAAATAATATTTACATTTCTGCAATTAATCAAATATCCATTTATTATAACAATTAACGAGAATATTTTCTCATTTGCTAATATGTTTTGTATCTGACATATTTCGTTAATTTTGTACCTCTAACTTTCGCAGTCCACAAAAGAATAATGAACTACTTGGTTTCAGGCATATTTTAAATCAACAACGTGGCTCAGAGGTCAAAACCTGTCGATAAGTCTGAATGATGTGTGGATTTCACGCTCTGGTTTTGACACAAGACTTATGAATGGGCAGCCACAAAGCGAGAGAAATCGAGAGGGTGGCCGTCTCGTGCAAAAGAGCCAATGAGCGTATTCAATCGAAAAATCACATTTACGGAAAAATTCAAAGTGCCTAATGAAATTCAGACACACGAGAGTTCATCACTTTATTCTCAATATAGTATTATTTTTCCTCTTTCTCTTTCATCTAATCTTTCGTGCACAATCTGACCAGAGGTGATACCGGGTCAAGTTACTTGCAAGTGATATAGCTAACCAATGTTAACAATAGAGGATAGGAGCAATAGGAAATAACAATAAATAAAACAGTAATGGGACATCTGGGATTAATTTTATCTTGCAGAATAAGCAGAAACTGACAATGGTTGACAGAATAAACCAAGTTATCTTTTTCGACTAATACTAAAGTTACATTTCTTTGGTCGACATTGGGCACATTCAATGAGATATTAAAATCCATGCACTGTTCGAAATCTTCTGCAGTTATTTAGCTCAGATCTGCTATGTATCTAATAGAGTCCCACAAAAGACGATTTTGATCGAGGGTCTCAGCAATTAATGGAAAATCCACTATATGATAGTCGACAAGTTTTCTCATGCCTCGATGTCAAGAGCGAAAAGTACTTGACCGAGAAAACAACACGTGACGCCCGATTGTAGTGACTCCGCCAGTGGGCTCACCATTTCAAGTTTAAGACACAAATCTGCTTGGAAGATGAAAGTTAGAATATGGAGTTGAAAATTGGAATAAGAAGTGAAGAAAACCTTAGGCAGACGAATATAGCGAAAACACTTAGTATCCCTGTTGATAAGTCAGAAGATGAAAGAAAAATAATTCCAGCTAATAAATTTAATTTTAGACACTAGTGGTGCTACAACAGCACGTACTTTCTCGTACTATGTCTAACTTGCCATTTTCAAAAATTCAGAAAGTTCAAAAATGGGAAAGAAATTCCTTTTTAAAAATTGAGCCGCTTTCCAGAGAAAATATAACTTGCAGTAAGTTCAAGCAGAAGTTACTCGAACATTATCATCTTTATTCAAAATCGTGCACAGGACCTGGGTCGGCTGGGGAATAGCCCTTGAAGGAAAAAGTTCCGTCATCTTTATTGCTTAAATAGAACTTGCAACGCCATCGAATATCATGTGTCACCTAACATACTCGCAAGGGGCGAAGTGAAGCCGTCAGAACCAGTTCTCTGAGTAGTGAGTAAGTCTACCGGCAGACCAGAACGCTCGAACTAACGGAAGACGAAATTCACGCGAGTCTATGGGAGCAAATGGAACGACTTGCAGAACTCTAGTAACTAATAATAGCTGTATCTTGAGTTGAAATTGAAAGTGGAACGAGATGCAAGTTTTTATGTCGGTACTGAGTGATTGCAAATATTTGAAAATTTCAACCGTCTAATTGTCTGCTACATATTAACAAATTGCTCAATCACAGAATTCTAATACAATACACATACAAGCACTTTCACACCAAATAAACCAAGAGCTCAGAGCTAGTTTATAAAAACACTCAAAGCTGAAATGTAGCAAACGGAAGAGTTATGGAAAGCCTTACAAAACTATACACCAGTTACATTTCGCGGTTCCTTCCCACCCTCCAAATAACTCTGAGATAATAGGAGAGCGTTTGTAAATTATTTTATTAAATTATCGGCAGTTGCATTCGCAAAGAGGAGTAAAATACAAAATTTCATGAAAATAGTTTCCATATGGATAAACAAAACAATCAATTCTCGCTTGTATTGTTTGAATGTTGTGATTTTCTGAAAAATCGAGCATAAATTCGCGGAGCGCTGCGGAAAGCGGCGGGCGAGGGCGATGGGGCGCGCGTAATCCACCATTGTTCCGGGCCAGGGCCAGGACCCGGGCGCCCTCCGCGCCCCGCTCCGCCCCCCACGCCACCACAGCCCTCCGAAACCCCACCGCGCTGCCTCCGTTCGTCTGCGCCCGCCTCCGCCCCGCCTCCGCCCCGCCTCCGCCCCGCCTCCGCCCCGCCTCCGCCCCGCCTCCGCCCCGCCTCCGCCCCGCCTCCGCCCCGCCTCCGCCCCGCCTCCGCCCCCTCCCCCCGTGACGCAACAGACTCGACTCCACCCGACTTCCGCCTGACCTACGCTCCGCCTCCAGCCAGCCCCGCCTCCGCCAAGTCTTCGCCCGGCCTTCGCATGGTTCCCGCCTCCGCTCCCGATTCACCCCAGCTACAACGTGAGATTCGGCGCGAACGTACACGTCGGCTTGAGAAAATCCCTCTTGAAGAATCCCCTCCTACGGAACATCGCCCAAGCCGGGACAAGTTCCCAATTATCTCAAACAATGAGTTGTAAAGTAGTGCACGTACGTGTGTAAATGTGTGCCGCGGTTAGACGTGAAATACGAGTGAATAATTTTGATTAGAAGTTAGTTGTTGTTTTCATATATTTTATTATTAATTTTGGTGGAATAAGTAAATTGTGTTTATTTGATTGATAGAATGATGAGGCTTCGAAATATATTTAATAAACTAGGATTAGATACCCTATTATATGTTATGTAAATTTAGATGTGTTAGGGTAGTGTTAGGAGAGGAGAGGAGAGGATAAGAATAAGGTTCTGCTCGGCATTCGTCGGCCTGTCTGTCTGTACTTGGTGCGGCAGCCCGCGTACGGGCCGTGGCTTACCAGAGCCTCCCCTCGTGGCCATGGGATAAGAGGATGCGTGTGGTTAGCACGAAGACATCCACACGCCGTATGTTGGTCTTCTCAGCCTGGGAAGTATGTTTTCTGATCGTCACACAACATATACTGGAACATTGCGAAGAAACCATACATAATCTTGCCCAACCGGAAATCGAACCCGGGGTCGCTTCATGGAAAACGAGCACAGTGACCAATGAGCTAAACCGCGAGGGCCATTCCTCGGGCATTTATCGAAAAAAAAAACATCGAAAAACTACATATCTCATTATCAAGAACATCCTAAATTGAATTACAGAAAGGCGCTACAAAAATTAGGAGGTAGTAAGCATTACGTTGGAACAATGTGTAACAGTTTGGATCTCTCGACCTTAGATTAAGGATAGAAATAATATATAATAAATAAAAGGAAGAAAACACTTTTCATTCATATTCAGTGTAAGGTACAAGCCAGTAATAATTCTACTCCGAAAAAGAATAACTAAGAAAATGAGCTGAAGGAACGGTGTCACACACACACACACACACACACACACACACACACACACACACACACACACACACACACAATGGAAAACACACGAAGAATATTTCGGTGACAATGTCCGAATGAACTGTTCTGACAATTTCAGAAGATTGAAAATCGATACTCCAACACATGTGTTATTCGTTCAAACATATCAATAGAACAACGGAGTTTTGCTTACGATGTCTTTATTTCATCACCCCGTTTATAAATAGTTGCTACTGTAATCACAATTATCATTACTTATTTGATAATCCGCGATCGTCCAGTGTTCGATGTGAAAATTCATTCGGCCATTAAATATACAAAAAAAACTTTCACAAAGCGATATGGTTTTCGTTTCCCAATGGATTACAAAGTATCTCATTAGTCGTTGCAGAAATGTTGCTCATTAACATCAATGTGTACGACCTCCATCTATGGAAAATGGAGTGTGCCACCAGATAATGAACCGGGCTCATTTGAACCTGAGGCTAAGCCTTCTATGTAATTGAAAAGTTTTAATACAGATGAAGGTTTTTACAATAGTTATTTTCAGGGTAAAATGTTTTGTTTCAAGAAAAGAATTCTAGGCCAAAATTCAAATATTTTTTCATTCAATTACAAAACGTTTTCTTTCCTTTATGAGCTATGAACTATTTAAGACAAAACATTAATTTCGAAATACACATTCATATTTGAATGGTAATTTGCGAATACTGCGTACGTAATTATATATTCAAAGACAAACAATCATTTAGCAAATATTTGTCTACATTTCATTTTGCTATTAGTGCGAGTGAAAGAATGAATCTATATATGATGTTAAAATGAACACAAGTTGCAATTATCTTTCTTAATCACACTGAATGGTTTGACAAACCATATATTCTCAACTCATACCTTTACATCTCGAAATATTAAACCATCTTAAACCATTCTATTGTTTAATGGATGGGAGCAAAGTGTCGTAGTTTTTATTCAACACTTTCTATCAATTGAAGAAACAAAATATAAAATTATTGAAAACAAGTAGTACAATGCTTCAGACAGTTGCATTCACAGAAGAAGAAAAAACTTACATCTAATTGAATGAACAACTCCCAAAACGGGTTTTCACAAGATATCTTTATTTATTCCGCGTGATATCTTTATCACCTAATTGTGAACGTATTTGATCGATCAGAAATAGGAGGAAATCTTCGAATTCTGATACTACGAAACTAATGATGCTTCAACAGCACATATTTGCCTCACGATTTCTAACTTTTGCATTTTTTGAAAATTCAGAATCTTTAACTAAAATAAGACCTGCTACGTTTTAAGCGGCCTTCACTGTAACAGAGGAAAAATTTTAGAAAAAGATATGGAGCCCTTTATTTGAAAAAGTAACACTAGTCTGCGAATTTAAAATTTTGTTTGTTGCCTACAGTAAAAAAGTGATTTTATATAATGTCGATATGCTGAATCCAAATTTTTAATCAGTTTACTTCTATCACGTAAGGTTTTCTTACGAAATCACTTTACATGTATTGTATAATTACGCGAATTTCATTACAATTTTTTCCATTATATTTTTTTTATTTTGAAGAAAAAAGAAAATTTAATATACACAACTTGCTGCAATTTATGTGTACAGTTGTTAATACATGCCATTAGAGTGCTTTTGCTTTATTTTGTCTTATTTTCTTCACTACTGGAAACACATATTTTACACCCGTTGCTTCTTACTTCGGAAAGTACTTTGATCATTTTTGATTTAGGTTTGTCTTCAAGTATTTCACACTTTAACACCCATCAATAGTTTGCAAGCATATTGATGCTTCAGCGTCCCTGATACCTCTTTTCGAACTCCAGTACTTCCTTGTTTAATCGTTCGCCTTGTTCTTCGTTCAAAATACCTAGATTTTCAGGCAAATAACGTAGGTGAGAAAACAGGAAATTAATTTTCAAACTCGTGTTGCAACCAAGTTCCTTGGATGCTTCAAGCATGTTAGCCACAATGTTTTGGTAATTGGGATCATTGTTGTTACCAAGAAATTTTGAAAAAACTTCGCAGAATGATATCCATGCTGCTTTCCGCTTTTCACCCATAGCGTTTATAAATGCTGCATCTGACATCAGTTTTCTTATATCAAGACCATTAAATATACCTTATTTTAATTTTGCTTCAGATAATATTGGAAATTTCTGACATATATACTTGAAACTTCTCCTATTTAACAATAGGACAAACTCCTATTTAAAGCCTTTCTCGAGGTGGCCAGACTTTCTCATTCCAGTGATCAACTCGTGCCCTGCTATCCCACAAGCAAAGAAAGCACGAACATTTGGTAAAACCATATTGTTGACCCAGGAGCATTGTAAGCACTTTAAAATTTCCACAAAATTGCCTTCTATGTTCAATGAAGTTTACTCGCAATAACATTAGTTGCGAATTTGCGAGTGATTCTCTCAGGCTCACTGAATAGTCAACAGGCACTGAACCAATGCAAATGTTGCTAATATTATTCTTATTCTTATAATTATAATTATAATTATAATTATAATTATAATTATAATTATAATTATAATTATAATTATAATTATAATTATAATTATAATTATAATTATAATTATAATTATAATTATAATTATTATTATTATTATTATTATAACTTTCATTAATCTTTCAACTATTTGTTGAAAATAAAATGTCCCAAATAAAATGTTGGGATGGAATACTGGTACTCAGGAAAATGTGGGCAGATAATCTTCTCCCCTATACGTCATACACAATTTTTACTGTTGTTTTTCACCAAATAAATCATCCATAAACCTTTCCATTTTGAAGGACAACATCATTTAAGCTTCCCTTGGATCTTCAATGCCTACTATAAACACAATAAAAGCATTCTAAATACATTTGGTTTTCAATCCTTACATTATAAACCTACACATGGTAAAATATTACAGTTTGTATGATTACTTTTGGGGCATACGAAAATTATTCTATAAGGGAAATAAAATAAATTAAAAAAAATAAATGGTACGTAATTTTCTGGTTTGAATTTGATTTCAACATACCAAAATATCACAAAAACATTGAAACTTCGGAGGCAGCAATTTCAACGCAGATCAGTGTAATTGCTTAAAATTGATTATAATTCACGCAACATTACCCCAAAACTACTCTTATTTCCGAAAGATTGTACCTGAACTTATTTCAAGATCTAACTTTGAAGAAAAGAAAATTAAGGAAAAAATCTCTCTTCAATATTGTAATTGTAGAAAGCCTTCAGAAAATTTTTCAACTTTATCAATTTTCAAAAATTGGTGATTTTAAAGAAAATGAGATTTGCCCCATTCCTTCAAGCGTTATTTTCGCTATCTGAGGATAAAGTTTAATTTTTAAAAAATTGAGCAATTTTTGAGAAAATTTTGAAAATGTAAATGTGGCTTGATGAAGTACCCGCAGAAATCGAAATAACCGTTTCACACTCGCAGAGCTTTCAGTTTGTTCAAATCGATCAGGGAATATCAATTTTGGAGAACGTCTGAACGTTGACTACAGCCGACACGTACAGACAGGCAAGACGTTTTGCCGTCAATCCATTTTTTTTATTAAGGACCTCCCAAACATGGATTCTGACTGCACAGCTTGTTAAACGAAATAATTTACTACACCTAGGAATAATGTTTATCCATTTTTTATAACAGAATCCCATAATACGAGTTTTCCTGTCGAAAAATCGCTGATTTTAATACCTTTCATAACAATGGCATAAGAGAAGTTATACATGTTGGGAAACGTGTAAACTTGCAGGGAACTTATGTTGAAAATTATTAATAAATTTGCAAAAGCTGATTTTTCTTTTTTCATTCTACCCAAAGGTACGAACTTTATGAACGCCCCTCGTATAACCAGATGATTTTGGCCACAGAATTTAATTGGACAGACAGTTTACACAAAGCAATCACTTTGTGTGTGTGTATATATATACACACACAAAGTGATTGCTTTATATATATATATATATATATATATATATATATATATATATATATATATATATACACACAATACATACACACGACAGACAATTTTGTGTTTTTGATGTTTATAACGGAAGATCTGGTACATCTATTATAATACTAGAGCTATACTTAGAATTATTAGTGAAACTAGACATAAACGAGTAAAAGCTAATGACACTTTGAGCAATTGTTTTGGCCTACTTGGAAAAGGAAAACACATTATCTAGAGAGCGACTGCATACATTAATGCATCAATAAATGAGAATTATTAAACGAAGTCAATATGAAGCCATATTTTACAATCAGAAGATTTGTAGAAACGAAATGGAGCATGCAATTCCATAATCGAAGTATCCAACTCCGGAATATGAAGACCCCAGGTTGAAGCATCTTTACTTGAACACGAAATTGAGTTTCTTCAAATTTTCACATCTTTTGTAATATATTCAATCCACAAAAATTTACGTTTCTACTAATAATGTATCACTGTGTGCGTTATTTCACCTGTTTTTTATTAAATTATAGATGAGTAAAATCAAGGGAACTGGGGAACAGTACCATTCAAACTATGTTACATTGCGTCACGCATATACTATTGAGACAGAGTTAACACTTAAGCATAAATATGTTTCAAAGCTGTGATATGTCAACGTAACTGGATCCGAGATTACCGAGACAATTTAAATTTACTATACAAAGGTATGAGGTGAACAGTAATTTTTGCTTATCTTTAAACCTACAAACGAAATATCATTGATTTATTTTCAATTTACAGGGATATGCGTATTTGAACATGAAACGTGTGTACTGTTTTGCTCATAATGTAGAAGAACTCGACGATTCCAGTAGTGCCCATAACTCGTATCCCATCAAAATTGAGACTGTTTTGGAATTCACGGCTTAAAAAACACGAAAAAAATGTTATATTGGTAACACCACGGCAAGATGAAAAATTCCCAACATTCATCTCTGCTGTTTACACAAAAATGGTGATAAAAATGGACGCTGCAACAATGTAGAACGAGTCCTGCAAAACGGTCAGGTTGAACTGCAAAATACACAACGTAAATGAGCGAACAGAACAAAAGACAGAGCTGTATTTTAACAGAATGAGTATCATTATGAGCAACTGTAAGTGCAAGATGATGTACAGACACGGTAAAAATGAATGTTCAAATACTCCATTGCAATCGATACTAAAATGTTTGGCACGGCTTTTCATAAGTTGGATGAAGGCTTCTTAATGATCGCAGTGCAAAGGCATTTCAGCAGGACGTAAGTGGCGAAATTTGTCCAGAAATGTAAATCACAAACTTGATCCCTTTGAGGCAAGTTGTATGTTTGCCGTGATATTGTTTAGTAGTGAAAATATGTCTTTGTTTTCATAACAAGGAGGTCTTCACGGTACCAGTGATTACCATATCTTCTATATCATCAAAATATAGACTTTTTTGGAATTCACCATTTCAGTTGCTTTATCGCCTTCTATATAATTTCAGAAGTGTTGAAATATATAACAATAACCATAATAGTAGCAAAGAAAACATCATTTAGTGGGCCTACAGCAGCTACAGAGCTGTACAACGCGTTGTACAGCTCTGTAGCTGCTGTAGGCCCACTAAATGATGTTTTCTTTGCTACTTGCCTACACATTAATCTATAGTAATAAAAGTGATTTCAACGACATATAACCGAAATTGATACCACAAAAAGCACTGTGTGCTTTTAAAGTACTTGTAAATGTACTTTCTCATATTGGTGTGGTGTTCTTTTCTGTTAATACAAGAAATTAATTTTAATTGTTTATATTCAGTACTGAAACACAAAGTGCTTGATTCTTTTGTTGACAATGTACTTACATCAAGTCAAAAATGCAATAATTTTTTTTGTTATTTAAGGTCGCATCAACATCTAGGCCATTAGCGACCACTATTGGAGTTAACGTTATTGTAACTATGAAGATGAAACGATATGATGATGATAAAGGGTGAAAGAACGAATACAAATACAACCATGTCCGAGGCGGGAATCGAACCCGCCACCCTTCGGTCCGAGATCACTACGACACTACTGCCTTAGCGCTCTCGGCCACCGGATTGGCAATGAAATAATTACTGTAGAAGAAATTTGTAAATAGATGCTCACAAATGTGACAAAATCACACTAAAATACAAAAGTAAAATAGTTTTTTTCCCTAGGGCTTGTATCCAGCCGACAGCCGGTTGCCCTTTACGTCCCGAAGGGACGCATATTCGACCATACACTAAACAAACACTTGCGGGCTCCTCTGATCTGGGGTCAGCAGAACGCGAGGCCCTCCGCGACAACACACACACACACAAAGTCAAGGGACAAACAGCCATGCCCAATGCGGGACTCGAACCCGCGACCCTTCGGCCCGAAGCGCTGAGTCGGTACTCGCTCTTAGCCACCTCGGCCATCCAGGTCGGCGTAAAATAGTTAAATATAAAAATATAAAAATTTTGAAAATTTCCCAGGGGCTTCATTTATTTATTGCTGGTGGAGCGCTGTGACCTTGTGTTGCGGACTGTTACGTTCAAAATGTCCGTTAAATACAAGTTGCAAGAAAAAAATCAAAATTACTCAAAAAATGCATATCTAACATACGACAGTATGTATATCATTAAATTCGTCTTTTTACTCTCGTCATGACAGACTGAAAAAATATGTTTCATTAAAAAAACAAAAATATTTAAAATATCTCATATAATACAAGTGATAAAATATAAATGAATACACATATCAATTAACCCCATTTCCTCATACACTTTCGTGAAAACTGCACTGCAATAACTTCAACCGTTCAAAAGTTACAGGAGGTGCTAATGTTACGTGACTCATCTGTACATAAGAAACTAGTGGTGATACAACAGCAGATATTTTCTCGCATTATTTCTAAATTCGCAATTTTCGCAAAGTTAAGAGTTCAACGAAAATGAAATCAGCGCCAATATTTTGAGCGTTTCATCTTCTATCAGTGGAAAAAATTGACGAAGGAATCTGGAGCGTTTTTTGAGCAAATAGTTTTTTAATAATTGAATTAATCAACTCAAAATTATTCAAAAAATTTTTTTTTCCAAAAAAATGTAGATAACCAATTTTAAAAAGATGATTTTGTGGAACAGACTTAGGTCTAGGCAAAAATTTCTATCTTCAATTTTGTAGTTTTGAAATGTTAACTTTTTGCAATTTTCAAAAATACAGAGAGATCGCCGAAAATGGAACTACCATAATATTTTTTACCATCTCTTGATACATAGGAAGAGAAAATTTAAAGACAAATTTGGAGCCGTTTAGAGAAAAAAAATGTTAAAAAAATTAAAAATTACCTATATTTCACGCAAAATTACATGAAAATACTCATATTTTCGAAAAATTGTCTATGACCTACCTTTAAGGAAGAGATTGTATTAAGGAAATTAATCTCTGTCTTATTTCTTATAGTTATGGGAAGACGCCCCTCAAAGGGAACAGCACTTCTGCAATTTTCGAAAAATTTGGGATTTCAACATATATGAGACGTGCACCATTCTCTTAAATGTTCCTTATGCTATCCCCAAACCAAGTTTAATAAAAAAATTGGTAGTATTTTTGAGAAAATTTTTAATATGTTTATAAGCCTTCACGTAAAGTACCTTCGAAAATCAAAATATCCGATTGAAAATCGCAACGACGTGAGTGTATTGAGATCGATCGGGGAATATCAATTTCGGAGAAAATAGGCTGAACGGTTTAGGAGCTAGCACTAACCACACAGATGGGCGGACTGTCGGACGGACGGGAGACGGACAGACGGTCGGACGGACGGACGATCAACCGCCGTTGGACAGATACACAAACAGACGCTTTGCTCTAAATCGATTTATCGGTATCAACAACCCTCAAACCAAGGATTCTGACCACCCCACGTGTTAGAGAAAGTAATTTACATAGCAACAGGATTTATCCACTTTTTCGTTTCCAGGGCACGGTAATAAGGATTATTGTGCCACAAATTCGCTGTTTTCCAGCGTAAGATTTTTTACAAAGTAAGAATTCTCTTCCTACGAAGTAAGTGCGAGAAGTACCAAGAGCGGCCTTAATTCGCTTCCCCGACGGGCGCTAGACGTCACAGAAAACTCGTCGGATAGAAAGTAAGCAATTTGATCTCGTTGTGACCGACCGCGGAGAAATTCCCTAATCCAGATGACTACTTCGCAAGGTACGGAATTACTGCTTCCCATCCCAATCGGATTTCTTTTTAGCTAGTACCGCAATTCGCTTCCATTGTAACATAATATTTGTAGTTAACAGGTTACCTGTATCTTGATTACGTGAGCAAATACTAACTACAGAGTCATTCTTCGGAGGCGTGAATATGGACGCTTAGTACAAATTATGTGCGTTTGCTTTCTCCATAGCATTGCAAATAGATCTCCCGTCTCCTGTTTTGAATGCAGTTGAAGTATCTCCGTTTCCCCCGGCACCTCTTCACATATTTGTATATTTCCGCTCAGCTCTTTTCCTTATTTTATAAAACGCAATTTAGATTTTTCTAGCGCAATCTTCTTCGCCTCTAATAGCTCTTTTGCCAAAACGCGAATGATAACTTGTTCCTTTCTTTCTCATATTGAATGCTCTTCCCAATTTTGTTTTTAGCCGTCTACAATGAATATGATAATACTCCGGATCCGGATTACGTTTTTAATATTTTGGGCGGAACGGAACGCTCAAAACTCTCTAGCAAAATGTATTTGAATTTATTCCATACTTTCTCAACACTAGAGCCAGTTCCCACTCAATGAGCATGTTTTTCACGCAAAAAGCCCTGCAACCTGGGTACATTAGTTTTACGAAAACCGATAGTCTTTTCCGCTACAAATAATTGAATTTAACGCGCCATTCCATTTTGATCAACATACCACTCTGGTCACTTTTGCTCGAAACATTTTCGCAGGAAATAAATTGTTTTTCTGGGCAAAGAAAGAAAATGTCCAAAAAAAGGCCTCTTCTCGCACTGGATTCTCGACCACGTGGTTTTATCCACAGTCCCAAACAAGCTCATTGACGAGCATTTGGAATGCACTAATACTTTCAGTGTCACCAGTCCACTTTACTTTAGCCAAGATAAGATTGCCGCCAACAATGCATAGCTTCCTAGAATTGTTTAAGAAACCGGCCCGGTCTACTAGCCTATCACGCCAATACCTTCGTTTGGAGCTCGGGTATATGCCGACAATTTCACAGCAATACTTTGATTCTCTTCCCCAAATCAACGTCAAGGATTTAATAATCGTCATCTATTCACGATTCTACACAAGACAAATTATTACTGATGGAGATAAATCCGCTCCCTCCGCGGCCACTTCTATCCCTTCAAAACGTTGTGAAGTCCGATCGGAAGATTTGACTCTTGTGAATATCGTTTGCTAGCCTTGTTTCCGTCCCAATTACTAGTACATTCGGATGGTAAATATCAACCAAATTCCACAAATGAATAGTTTTATTGCACGTAATTCTATAGTTAACCTGCAAAGAGCACCTGTGATACCCATAACCGACCTGCAGTCGAACCTTTCGCAAATGCCATCGCCGCCGCCGTCGCCACCGACGCAACCGTCACAGTCACTAATGCCACCGCCGTCTCCGGCGGTTCTGTCGTCACACACGTCCTCGCCGAAGCCGCCGTCTCTGTGCAGGCAATCCCTCAGCTCCTCCTATATGGACACTGTTTATAGGTTTAATCAACTGTTGACAGGGCCTCGCGAGTAGGACTCCACAACTTCGGTGTAGAGATCACTAGCCGTAACGCCCCTTCGGTTGAGAGGATGGCAATTCGGCCTCGGCATGCTCCCCGACAATCACACGTTTGGATCCAGAAAGATGAACCTGAGGTTACTTGCCACCCAGTTTATGTCACGATAAACTCTAGCGACATTATAGGACCAACCATTCCAGCGGCTAATAACACCATTTAGCACTATTCGGGCTTAAGGAATGCTCCTTTTCGCTGCCAAACCAATATCGTCGATGTCGCTCATGAGGTGGTCAAATTTGCGACATCTTCCTCAGATGTTGGAGCCTCCATAAATGATGACTGTTTCAGGAGCTGCCACATCGCTGGCTTAAATTTGGGACTTAAGCTGCTCCACACCGATATCCAGGTAGTATTTTACTTCGAGATTCGCATACCCACGTGGCGCCCAATAGAGCTACATAACAAAAACACACTTCTTGGGACACGACGCCGCTCGCTTGTTCGTAGCGGACACCACTAGATGCCTCACAACAAATGCAAATGTTGCTGTTGCCTTCGCCGCCGTAGACACCGCATTTGGAAGCACATCATCGCCGGGTCTGGCAAGACCACCTCGGTTGGTAGGGTCGCTGTGGCCGGCTGAGCCATCAACGTTTCTGCCTCCTCCGTGGCAGCCGCTGCCGTCATCTCCACCTCCCCTACTATTGTTGCCGCCTTGAGATCTTGTAGCGCCTGTCCCAGATGAGACAGTGCCGCCTACGCCGTTCCGACTGTCGACGCGTCTCCACGAACCATCTACAGGTGCGCCACGCCTCGTGGACACCGGACCAGGATTCACTTGGACTCTACTAGTGATTAAAAGCGTTGGTATTACAAACGCCAAGGCGACCAGAGAAGGAGCAGGGACGCTTCCCTTTTACAGCATGCTCGCCACGCGCCCGGCCCAGCCATTGATGGGGCCCCGGTACACCTGGAGGTCGCAACCCACGATGCCTTTACCTGAGTGAGGGGGATTCACAAGGCACGTCCGCTCCGTACAGCGTCCAGACACAGACTTATACGTATTAAATACTTATAATCACCAATACATTTATTCACAAAAAAAACCTTTTCCTGAAATTTTTAAAAATGAGTTTCCGCTAACTCCAATACTTTCTGCAGCCGCCCTTGGCGTTAGCTGCGATGTACCGCGTCTCATTCTGCCCCCTCCCCGGCCAGTCCAACTCGCTTCTCACCGGCGGGACCGACGACGCTGCTCAGCGTCGGTGCCCAGGGTGCGCCACCCCCCGCCGCCGGCCACGCCCCCTCGTTCCCCCAGGCCACCACCGCGCGCCGGCCCAGCCGCTGCGCCGGGCTGCGCCGGGCTCCGCCGCGCTGGGCCCCTGGGCCCCTGCGCGCCGCCGGGAAGGCCGCCCGCCGCACTGCGCCACGGGCCGGGTTGCACACCGCGCCGCGCTTCCACGTTGCGGCGCTTACAACTTGATAATGAAATGAATTATTGAAGCATTCGTGCTTTGTGGTTTATACATTAATTTTTTGGTTTAAAAAAGAACTAAATCTTTATTGCATAGTGTAACTCAGCTGTAACATAATGTTGCTTACGTCATATACGCATTCTAACAATTTAATTATGAACTATTTTATATTACAGTGAAGTACATGATGCGTTTATGCCATCCCATGCATGGTTAGACTGTAAACGCGATAAGATAACATGAAGTGATAGAAATCTAGTGGCATCGTGAATCGGAACTTCCTGGCAACACACTCTGTTTACATATATCAGAAACGAAACGTTTTTAGGAAAATAATCAAACTGAAATACGAATGATACTTATCTTATTGACTTGCTTCATACTTATTTTATCACAGAAACGATTTGAAAAATAGGTTAATTTTCTTAAACCGTGAAATATATCACATTTTATTGGATGAGTAACACAATTTAGTTTTGTTTTTCTCAAGAAATATTTCCTTCTGAATTTTTTATTAATTTTCCTTAATTAAAATAAATAAATGTAATGAAAAAATTATTGCAAGTAAAAATAAAAAAAAATCATGCAGTAAAGGGTTAAACTGTTTATTTGTCATTTTATCACTACTAGCACATGAAATACATTCTGTATACCGCCTGGAAATGACAATGACCATCATTGCAAATTTGGTATCATCGTGTTTGCATGAGAATGCTTGAAAATTTCCCGATTTGGTCAAACGAATGTTTACGTCTCCTGTTTTGTACACAGAACAATAATTACTTTAAAAATTCAATATGACGGGTAGTTTTATAAAATGTTATTGTAAAATATCATATTTTTCTCCATTAAATCGTAGCTTTTATATCGAAATAATTGTTGCACAGTAACAAGCAACTTTAATACAAATAAGACTGTTGTTCTTCGTATTATTATTGGTTTATTTGTGATATTTAATATCAATAAGCGTGAAGATATATTTCTAATTTATTAACTTATTACGTGATGCATTAACATTCATTTCAGAATCTGTTTATTATTAATAATTATATAAATCAAATTGAAAAAATAATTTTGTAATACACACTAAATCGCGGATTATCTCCAAAATAATGATGTACACATCATAGGCTAATTCATGGGATTTTTAGATTTACATCTAGTTCGTTCAGAATACTCGTCGTGTGGGGTTGAAAGTATCAAACAGTGCTACACAAGTCCATAATTTACAATACTGATTTCAAGTTAGTAACTGAATTATGTAAGTTATAATATAATATGTACCAATTTGATAATATTAAAATATGTGAGATGGTGAGGAATGTTCGCTATCCGCTTTGTGAGATTAAACTTCCATTTCCATCAAACCTATCAGTATGATACATTAATTATAAAACTGTTTGATATTCTAATCTCATGATTGCACTTTCATTTGACTCCTCAATTCTAATATTTTTTGAATAACTGCTCTTTTTAATATGTGAAGCAATACAATTCTATTTCTGAATAGATACGACGGGGACAATGATTTTAAGTTTTCGATATGCAGCAAAATACATTCATCCCCGGAAATGGACTATTATACTATTTACGTACTTCTGTTCATTTCTAAGTGTGGTTTTAGTAAATCATTTAAATGCATTGAATGCACAGCGTAATTACTGGTCTTTCAATGACAGTCACAATCAACTAAAGTTATTATTTCTATTCATTCAGTCTATTATTTCCTATTTCTATTCAATAACAAATCACTAGATAAATATTCAGGTTTAGTAATAAAATGTGTAAAATATCCGCATGTTCTACATATTTGTGAATTAATTGCTAATAAAAGTGAGGTCTGAGAATGATGGTTAAAATATAATAATGTTAGAAATATACTATGTAATAAACCATTCGCGTCAGACTTTATACTTTGCGATAATTACTCATTTCATCCTATTCTTCCTAACAGAAGAAAACAGCATGTTCCTTTTTTAGTTCTGTTCGAAAGATCGATTTCTAACCTTTAAGCAGAGTATTTTCAGGTAGATAAACGGATAAAGCGCGAGAAACGTGGATACGTTCAAAATGATTGTTAGTATTTTCTTTCATTCACAAAATAAACATTCAGATAATTTTCATTTCACATTTCATGAAAGAAGCAGAAATGTCAATAATTTTTTGCCCAACGAATTTTTGTTTCTGATATTTCTAAGTTTTCAAGCTAATATTTAAATAACCCTTTACCAGAGACCACATAAGTTTGACCTAAAATTACGTAAAAATAGAATGACGTGGATCGCTTTATGGTACATCAACATAGATTGAATTAAACACGTTTATATCAAATACTCAATAATATAATATTTAATGCTATCTAAAAGTTCCGAGAAAGAGATCTGAAAACCATTAAGTATCAGCAATAATAATTTCAATAGCTTCATTTCCATTGGAGACTGGTCAGTTCATGTAGTCCAATTAATTACTGATAATGTGCACATATAATATCAGACTTTCCGAACTTTGAACTTCCGACGTGCAAACAAATGTTGAACTTCCCAAGCAAGCCCAGAGACACTGCTTCTTCTGCTGGGACACCTGGTACTATTTAGCTCCAAAAACGTCAGGTGGCATAATTGTAACCATGTTATTACATTTCATTAAGGTTTCATACCAAGGAAACCTTCAAAAAAGTTTAATATAAGAGATTTTTTAACATTGCATTTACTACTAATAGAAAAAATTCGTCCCTTCCACTTTCTGTGATCTAATGACAGAGTTTTCTACCATCATTTTTAAACGTCATATTACTTAAAATATTTTCCAAAACGCAACTTGTGAACACTTGTATGTTTTGATAAACGTTTACAATATACAATATAGGAAGTTAATTGAGACATTAACGGGTAAATTATAACAATAATAGACAAAGTCTTTCATTATGGTTCGTGTTTGGAAGTAAAACAAACCAGGAGGAGGTGAGTTACTAATCGCAAACGTTATGGGGGTGCCCTTTTCAAGCGTTTGCATTGAAAGAAGATTACAAAACAGAGGAATATTTTTGAAATGTGCGGATGGTTTTAACCGTGCAAATGATGGTGTGGCAGTAACGTGCCTCGCGTGTTAACTTCAAGGAAGCGATACGCAAATAGTTGTTCGTAAGGCTGCTGCGACACATTCCCTTTAAAACGACAACATAGTGCATTATTTACTTTCCTAACAACTGAATAAAACGGTGATTAATTATGCGGCCTATTCCCAGGGCGATCCCACCTTTATATGAATACTAAATATTTGTCCATACCGTCGATAAACGTACTGCATTGTACAAACAGGTTAGTTAAAACTTCTGCATCCCTCCCGGGCATTCGCACTCGCAATCGCAGACATTCCCCCAAAATATGCATGGAGCAATATATAAAAACCACCTTTCAAATATGACTAATATCGTCTTAATCAGCCAGCGAATGAGTTATTGCGTACCCAACTTCACAATTTGAAACGTTATTAGTTTGCTGTTTCAGTTCACGAATAATAAATTAAAATACAAAATATTTGCAGGCTACAGCACAGTCAGTGTATTTTTCCATTATGTGAACATTCCAAGTGTTTAACATTTCAAAGACGATACAAAGGAATATTTTACTAAAATCATCAATAGGTCAATGGTTTATCACTCCAAAACTAATACATCTGTATTAATAATATATTAAAATATTCTTGAAACATTTCGATTTTTGTAAATTATATCCACCACTACAATAAATAAGAACAAAATTGTATTAATTACTGACGAGACTTAGACCGTTAGACCTGCAGTGCCGTCTAATCACATATAATAGAACAAACATTTTTCGTTGTACATAATTGCACTCTTTACATAGTAAACATTTCGGTCGTGCTTTGAAGGGTTCAGAGAGCCCCTTACACATTAGAATTTCCCCACAATTGTCCCTTTCATTCGCATCCATTCAAATATGAAATGAGTGAAATTAATATCGTGCGTTGTTTGTTTTTGCTTGTGCTACCGTACACACGTTATGGAGGCTAAATTTACAGGTGGAAAGCAAATTTAAACACACTATTTTGGGGAAATCAATAATTAACTACTCAAAACACACTTCACAAAAATTCTAATTGGGTATAGTGTTGTGTTGAGACAATGTATTAGTAGTTTGGATAATTTACAATTGCAACATTATGTTGTATAATGTTATGGAAGGAAAACGTATGTAATACTAAAGATAATACTAGAATTCAACTGTAAAATAGTTTAAGAAACTTAATGTCAGGCGCTTGTAATTGCCACCGCTTCAAAATTTATTCGCTTCAACGCACCGACCAATCACACATTTCTTCGACAAGCTAGCAAATTACGATGAAGAAATTAATTCTCGACCATTTTACCTGTGATCTGCGAGGAGAAAGGTTGTATTGTACCTACTTTAACATGGCGTCAAGATCTACTACATGGGAGTCAGGAATTCGAGTCCAGATGGATATTTTAATTCTTATATAAACTAGCAAACATGACACGTATTGGGGAGAAGGTAATCTGTGGAGGTGTTTTAAGCTCCAAAACCCCTACTTACTCTTTCACTATACCTAGTTGAATTAGAAATAAAGGTACCAACAATTGTGGCTGGCAATATTTGAAAACTAGAAACGTTCGCTCTCGAGTAATACTGAATGTATTGGCATCGCCAAACGCAATATGGATTCGATTTTATACTCCTCTTCCGGAGTCAGCAAAAAAAGAGCCCATCAGAACGTACGCAGTATGTTCCGATGCGCTCTCTTTTTGCTTAGCTATAGTACAAGAGCAAAACTCAATTATAGTACTTGAGCAAAACAAAGGTTCATCTCAACATTTGCTCAATATTTCAAGGTAAACTGGATAAAACAGTTGTTCGAAGTATGGGTCATTAAGAAGATTATGAATTACGATAAAAATTAATACAATTAATTACAATACAATTAAAAAATTGAAATCGATTCACAATTTTAAGTCCCAAGTAAAATCTTTTCTGCTGCATAACTGTTTCGATGTATTTAAAGACTACAACGAGCATCAAAAAAGGAAGTAATATTAATTTTAACAATGACTCTATTATTTGTTTTGACGGCATAATTCTAAACAATTTGTAACAAGTATTATACCTCAGCATCTGTATCAATCTTTCCCCTCTCGATCAGATTTTTCGTCCAGTTTCCCTGATGCTTTGAGCGAATGCTGAGATGGCCCCTTGATTTGCTTCTGGGCGTAATTGTAATTCCACTATTTTGGCAAGTTTTCTAGAGTTCAATGAAAAATAAAGTTTAACGAATTATCGTTCTCCATGTTTTTACGTCAGGAAAAGGATTCCTTCAAGGGCACGGTGAGGGATAAGGGCCAAAATCTATAGCTGATTGGGCCTTGCAAATAGTTTTTATTCATCAGAGCTAATATTTTCTTAAAAAATCTTACCAGAAACGCTAATTTCCTACTGTATTCACAATTCAACTTGTATATGGCTTAGGGTATGGAATCCAGGATTAAGAAAACGTGCACAGAATACACTTCTCCCTGAAGCACATCACACACAGTTTTTAAATGTTTTTTGCGTTAAATAATCCATAAGTAATCCCAGTTTTAATCTAAGATATTCGTTTACGAAGGCAACTATTATTATTATTATTATTATTACGATTATTGCTAGTGTTCTACTTCTTCCCATGGTTTTTCTCCTGTTCTGTGGCGCGTGAGCGCAGCAGCATCCAGCACGCATTCCAAAAGAGACAGATTATCGGCGATAGCTTGCGCCAGAGCGCCGGCCGAGCACGCTCGCGCGCCCACACGCGCTCCCGGCCGGCCGTCGATGCGAAAGTAATGGAGCCGTATCTCTCCTGCGAACGCGCCTTAAAACCGTTCGCCAGAGCATCGTTCACGCCGTATACTGGGCTGTATAGTCCCGTCCGAGCCCGCTTTATTATCACTTTCATAGCGCGGAGTCCGTCAGTGCTGACGCCCCGTGACTGCAACCACGGTCGCCGCGAGGTGGGAGCGAAGTCGTCGCAAGTGCGGAGTGAATAGTTATTAATTGATTGATTGATTAGTGTTTCCAGGCGCGTCAACTTCTAAAGTCATTATGCCCTTAAGTGTAGTACATGTCTATAGCGCGGAAGGGGACGGTTATCTTCCGCACTGGATAAAATCCTGCGCCACCCTGCACGTCGGTTTGCGGGGTTTTCTCTCCAAGCAGGTATCTTTCATATCCAAACACCAACCGCAAAGCAAAGGGACGAGCTGTAAGCTCCCGAATGGTCTCTCGACATGTGTGGTACTGTAGTGCATGTCCGTGTGTGTGTGTGTGTGTGTGTAAGTAAGGGGTGAGGATAGGACAAGGAAGAAGAAGAAAAGACTGCCCGTGCTCCATGGCTTGTTTGGTAGAGCACTAGTACACCATTTGCCTGTCTTGATCAAAACCAAACAACAAAAACTAATTAAATAAAAAATGGAATGAATTTCTCCATATGCAACTAGTATACACTGGGAAGACTTGAACGTAAACTTATACTTGTTTCAGCAAATGTTTAGGTTCAGTAATAGAAAAGGTCTATTGATATTTATTTATTTATTGAATTTGAGGGTCCCTTCACCTAAAAGTGTCATTGGGGCCTCTGAGAAAGGACCCCATTTGTAGATGATAATGACGATGAGGAGAGTGATAATGGAGAAATTATAGAAAAGGTGAAGCGAAACGACAACCCCGAGAAAACCTTCTGAGAGCTCGATTAGTCCACCACAAATTCGACATGGAATCAACGGGGAACGTTTCCGGATCCCGGCGGGGGCAAGGCTTGTGCGCTAGCCACTACACTACAAGACCCTCCATGTCTATTTATGCTTGCATAAATGATCTGTTTTGATTTCTCACGTTTACTGATGTTACTAAAAGAGTATAATGACTTTACCATTGTGAATGGCGATTTGCTAATGTTCAGGAGCGCCGATTTATAGAGGGAATGCACAGGGTACGTTTCAGTTATCTATCGAGAACAGCATTCTCGCATTTGCAACACTTCCGCCTAAAATACCGATGCTGCCATTTAAATTCGTGGAATGGAATGCTCAAACAATTCCTGACATTTACGGGTGGAATGACACCACCGTCCCAGCTGTTTTTAGCCACGCACACAAAGAAGCTCTAATTTGTTGTTATCTACAGGTATTTAATCACGATGTACAATGGATTGCAACTGAAATCCGATGGTTTTAGGTGCAACATCGATACTATTTTCGTGTGAAAAGGTCTTTCCACCAGAGTAAATGTGTCATATTCACTACTGTACACGGCACATATGAGTAAGTTGTTTGCGAGCCTGTTTTATAGATACCACGACATCGAATATGTTTTGAAACAATATAACAAACAGGAACAGATTAAAACGCTAGGCCATCAAGCAGTCTTTAACACGTTTCGCGTGAATACGTCATCGCACAAACTGCACTACTGCGAAAATGGCTACTACATTCTCTTTGCATTAGCAAAGAGTATTTTCCAACACGCTCCTAAAATTCCTTCGTGGCAAACCGAGGAGCAACAAGTGATTCTTCACAGCACGCATGAAAGGCGCATAATTCGCGACGTTGTGCTTTAATTGAGTACTCAGCCCTCTCATTGCTTGGAAAAGGCGGCTTTCTGCTCTTTTGCTCTCGCGGACGGGGACGGGCTCTCTTTAGCTTTTGCGTTGCAGCTTGCCGGGCTCTTGCCCATAACCTCCAGTTCCTCGAATTATTTGAGTGCTGCACAGAAAAGTTAATTTTTCTGAGGCGAACGTCTTTATACCTAGAAGGCTGCTCGTAATTTTTAATATTTACTGCTTTAGATGTCGGGTACTTGAAAATTAGTATATTCTTTACGCGGTTTAATTCTCGTATTCGATATATTGAAACAGTTTATGTGGAATGAAAGGCAGGAAAACAAACGTTACATTTTTTAATCTACGAGAAAAGTATACTATAACATGCATTATATTTAACATATTCCACAAAAATGGAAATATTCATTTAATTAAAATATTATTATATTAAAATATTAAACATATTTTCATAAAAAAGAAAATAAATTAATTTGATAGACACTAGGGAACAAAAATGCGAAAAACGTCAAGTGAAATAATGGCAGATTGTTCTAAGCAGCTTACTCGCCCAAGGTGGCCACAGCCAGCTGACGACGGTATATCAAATCCTACAGTTTTTCTGGAGTAAAACGAGAAACATTATTCCCATGATTTAGCAAAGCCAGACCAAACACCTTCTCTATATACAAGAAATTTGGGTGTAATCTTTCGACAGCTCAGCAAGCAGACCAAGATTACTCACTTCACCCATACAAACTTTCCGTCCATGTTTTCTAGACATTTTGCTAATAAAAAATCTCCGAAACATATTGCTGTAAATCACATGAGCTACAGTGTTTTGAGACTTTTCAATGGAACACAGCTAACAGCTTTGGTATATAAATCAGAAATTAGTTACTTTATGTTTCTTTCTTTCTTTCTTAATAAATTTATATGTGCACACAAATAGCAGTGGTACTGTTTACGCCAAAATCTGTTCTACTCACATTTGGCATTGTAAAAAAAATACTTCTCAAACAATGTAATAAATTACACTTAAATCAGTATAAACTTTATAACATTTATAATTATTATAAAGAGTTTGCGTACAAAGAGGTTAGTAGATATCATTTCATTGCAGAGTAAAAATGAGAGAATAGGCATCACGAGTAAGAAAATATTTTCAAGCTAAAGAATTTTTCTTGGTACAAAAACCAACAAAATTAGCACCGTCCGGAGCCCTTATCTGTTGACTCAGCACTCTTGAGATATGGAGCAGTGCTCGGCGGGAGGTCTGTCTGGCACAGTAGTAGTTTAGAAAATTCCACAATTCAAAATTCATTTAAAAGTTTTTTTAATCACTACAGTATGCATTTGCTACAAACAATTCGGGGATATTCTGTTTGTCATTTATTACGATCCGGCTGGTTGGAAATTTATGCGAGAGAAATACATCACTTTGGATATAATTCACAGATATCGTTTTGAAATCCCTCAATTTGCATTGAGTATGTCACAAAAAATATTTCTAACACATTTACTGCACATTTTCTTTAAATTTATTTTCATGGAAAGCATTTGTAAATTCTTTTAATTATTTTCTCATTAATTGTTAGACTGAAATTGAGAAAGTTTATTTCGTATTTATATACCGTATGTCGGATGCATTTTACGGAATTGAAATTGGCCATGGTTTTTCACCTAACGATTGTATTGTTTGTGAAATATCGATTATGTTTAGTTCTAGGAATGTTACTAAAGTTAATTTTTAGTGCGTATTGTATGACAATTGCTCATGTTGATTCGACTCTTGAACTTCCTGATATAAAAATTTTGCATTAGCGCCTCGGGATTGTGGCCCAGGTGCGCCGAACAGTGTGCAGAAAGGACATGGGGCAAAGCCAACGATGGCTGGGGGAGGGGGGGCGACAGCCACCCGATGGCGCTTTAAGCACCTCCCACGCCAAAGAAGCAACTCGCGCAAAAGAGGCGGGTCGTGGAGATTCGTCTGACCGCTGCCACACTGCAACCCAGACCACATAGAGGAGAAAATAAAAGAAAACGGGAAGGAAATTACGGAATGGAAGAGCATTATTAAAAAATAGTGAAATACGGTCGATGTATACTAGTACGTGAATCGAAATGCCGTTTTTTATTTATTTATTTATTTTTGCATCGACTACATCTCTTTAAGAGATTCGCGTGATTCCTTTATTTTCTAAATTATTTTCTTCTTCCCCCCTTCGAAGATAGATGAAGAAATTGAGCAAATGAAAGTAAATTTAAAAATCAATAGGAGTACAAACGTGATTAAATAAAACACAGACGATGAGAAAAACGACCACAAAAAGCGTCGTTGAGGTGAAAAAACAAACAGAAATGCAAAAATAAAAAACAAAAAAAGAACAAATTAAAATTGAACAACAACCAAATTCTATTCACATGAAGTCCACCCAGAAAAAAAGTGATTAAATTAACGGAAGAATAGAGACGGAACAATGGATTTAATACAAGGAAAAGAGAGGAGTACGTGGAGAAATTATTAAACCGAAAGAGATACCTGACTTTGATAGGGGCACCAAAAATGGAAGAAATCCAACATAAAGAAATTGTATTGCTGGAAATGCAAGCACTTGAAACAGAAGACTGAAAGGGTAGCCGAAAACTAGAGGAGTGGCTAAATCGGGGGAAACGTCGTTGCTGGCTTCCAAGGTGAGGCTCTCGGCCAGGGATTTGTCGCCTTAATCCCGCATTAAGGTTTCCCCTCCGAGCCAGTCACGGTGCTATCACTTTCCTTTATCACGTCCGACAGCGCTTTGCTCTTTCTCGAGACGCGGACCCTTGCGCTGCTCTCGTCCCCTCCCGCTTTCTCCTCCTCCTCCTCTTCCCCCTCCGTCCTCCTCGGGTTCCTCGCACCGGCCTAGGCGGGCCCTGCCAGCCGCCAGCCGGCCAGTACGCCCCGCCAGACCACCCGGCCCCGAAATTTACGACACCGGTTTCAGCCTCAAACTTTCTCTCATGAAGATACGTGCATGTGGCGCCCCGCCCCGGCCCGCCCACTCCGCCCCGCTGCACGCCCGCTCCGCCCCCGCTCCAAGCGAGCGCCCGGGGTGGCCCAGTGGAGGGAGGGCGGGGTGAGGGTGGAGCCCGGAGCAGGCACTGCGAGGGCGCGACAGTTTTCCACCTCCAAGGAAGAGGGAAGAGAGGGGAAAAGTAATGAACACGAAAATCGCAGAGGGAACCCTCAATTTGAACACTCCACCATATCACAAGCCACTGGATTATGCAGATGCGTAAAAAAAGTAGCCGTGTGTCGTCTATGCATTCTGCATCTACGTAAGATCCAATTTCGTATGTTTTGTTTTAAAGTTGACTGTATTTGGAGAAAATTCTGTGTATCTCCGGATGGCACCTCTCAGAATACAAGTCTTTTTTCTTGAAACTATACAAGAATGTTAAAAAAACATACTCAGATTCTAGCATCGTATTCTGCATCGTCGGAAGATCCAATTTCGTATGTTCCTCTTTCCAAATTTCCTTATTTTGGAGTAAATAATGCATATCTGCAGATGGCACCTCGCTATGCAAAACCCTTTTTCTAAGAAATAGATTATGTAGAAACATTGAGAAAAAAACCCTCCCAGATTCCAGTATTCTGTATCTTCGGAAAAACAAGTTTCGTGTTGTCCTTTCCTCTTTAAATATCATCAACATCATTATAAATCGTCATATTATATGGCCAAGTGGAACAAAGGATTTAATAAGTATTCTGTAAAAGTATATAAACATATTTTTCAAAGGTGGTAGACATCTTTATTCTACATTCATACGAATCGAATTCAAACTTGGGGTAATAATGTACAAAATTACATATCGATTCCTATAAAACCAACTTATAACAGCTGTTGCATTATTATCCTAAGTTAAAATTTTGTTTGTACAAATGGGGTTAATGTTTGAAGACATATTGTTCTATTTTTTGGCGAGTCATTTATTTTTTTGTTACGTTGGTGTTATTTTCACTTTATCGCTTAATAGTACTTACGTAGTAAACAAAGTATTATAACTCTGCTGCAAAAAGTGACAATTTTTCGTCAGAAAAACTCGTGTTGTGAGTCCGTGATAATGAAAAATTGAATAAGGTATATCCCACCAACGGGGCACCGCCACAGCCAGGACAAGTCCCAGACCCGTCTCCCAGCATGTATGGTAGTGTAGTGCATGTTAGTGTAGATGTGTGTGTAAGGGGTGAGAATAGAACAAGGAAGGGGAAGGAAAGATCTCGCGCGGTCCGTGGCTAGTTTGTTAGGGTACTGCTCCGGCATTCGCCTGGTGTTGGTAGGAGAAACAACGGAAAAATACCGATCAGAGCAGCCGGCCTCTAGTATTCTCCAGGCAGCGACTGAATTCGACCTAGCTGAAAAGCTAGTGTCGAAAATCCTGCCGCTGTCAGGATTCGATCTTAATACTTTACCTAGAATTCAGTGGGGTCTTTAACGTCTTCTAGAATTCAGTGGGAAATAAAATTATTCAAATTATCGTTTCCATGTCGTCGCGCCAGGAAGTATTATTCCGAAAGACAACATGGATAAGAGCAAAAATTTACTGCTTATTTATCCTTGAAAATAGATTGTATTACATGGGAGTTTTTTTTTTCAAAATTTAAGTAGTATATGACTTCGTGTAGGGATCACAGAATTTTGAAAATGTGCACACAATGCACGCAATTTTAGCAAAATCAGAGTTTTCAACGAACATGAGTAGTAGTGAGAAGAGTAGTAGAGTGAACTCTCTACTGCGTAACGAGAAACTAAAAAATCTGCCACCAACGGAATTCAAATTCCACAAACCACCGATTGATTGATTGTTAGTGATTCCGGGCGCGTCAACTACCGAGATCGTTAGTCCCTTAAGGCTAGTGCATTTTCTTTTTCATCGGGGGTGGCGATGATCTTCCCCCACTAGATGACGAGATCCGGCGCCGACCTACCGTCGACTAGCGGGATTTTCCCCAACCATGTATTTCTCACCAGCGGGGCACCGGTCGTACCGATCAGAGCACCCGACCGCTAGAATTCTCCCCTAGACAGCGACTGAGTTCGACGTAGCTGAAAAGCTAGCGTCGAAAATCCTGCCGTCGTCGGGACTCGAACCTACGACCTCCCGGTCAGAGGCACCCCAGTGACATCAGTTGATGCACTGAGCCACCGCTCCCAGTACAAACTACCGGTCAACGACGCGGTCGAGTCAACAATGTTGCCGCTGAGCTATTACGATAAAGGTTGATTTCCCCGGTCACCGCCCACGGCGCGCCACGCGGAAACCTCACGGCGGAAGCGCCGCCGACGCGTGTGTGTGTGTGGGGAGGGGGGGGTCGGCGCGCGATCGCGTGGGAGGTGTGCGCGCGACGGGGTGCGCGAGGCGAGGGACATCGGACGCAGCGGGAGGCCGCGACAACCATGGAAATAAATTTCCATTCAGGCAAACAATACATCACTGACCATTGATCCGGCGTGATCTGACGCTTTCGTGAATTTATCACCGCTAATCACTTCGTAATCAAATTGAAAACTGCTCGAATGTTCGTCCAAAAAAGCGCGAAATGATGCCTAACGAAGTAAACGTAATAGGCGGACTGTAAATAATATAAGAGAACGTTCGGAAAGGGAGATATCACCAGAGGCGATTCAGTGGGGCCCGTGCTCTAAAGGGACACTCCTCACTCATAATGTGGTGTACACGCTCGGAGATGGAGTGTAGACGGAAGGACATAGTTTCGAATACTGTGAGGGGTAGATCTTTTACTCCGCCATATGATTGGGGCGCATTATGTGAGTGTACGTTAGGATAAATTACTACATTTTTTGTGGAGTTGCAATACATTTTTGACGTGATGAATGACGATAGAGTGTTACGTAACGACAGAAAACTACGCGGAAGAAAACTACTTACACGAATCTTATTTTGACTGATTCAGGTACTTTGAATTTTAAAAGATAAAATTAAACTGATGGATCCTATAGGTTCTCTGCTTTAATATCGATTGTTATTCGTATTTCAGATTTCTTTTTTCAACACGTTTCATAATCTTATTACGCAAGTGTATTTATATTATTTTTATTTATTTATTTTACGTCAAAAGCTGTTAAAATCTGTGTGACACGAGCTAGGGGGAGAAGTGATTTCTTTTGAGGCGTTGCCCTTAATTGTGGCGAGAGTACGTTAACAATTTTTTACGTTGTAAGGGAAAATATCCCTAGATGTGAAAATACACAGTGAAAAATTTTTAGGCTACCTGAAATGTTTTTACATGTAACTGTTATGTTAAATTTGACTACTTTTATCACTTTACATTGTGTATAATTTCCAGTTATGAAAGCTGAAAACTACTGGAAAATATTGTGACATGAAAAAGAAAATTTGTAACAACAATTTTATGGAAAGTTTTTAATTAATATGAAAATTCCTGAAGAGGGGGGTTAAGTACATGTTCTGTATTTATTTAAAATTGTATGTTATTTTTATCACTTTTTCCTTACATGCATTGTTAAGAGTATTGTAATACTAATTCAAATGGGTAAAGACGTAATCTAAATTAATAATATATTTCGTAATGATAAATACAAGTTAACTAGCACCTTGAAATGGAATCTCATACGTGATCGTACGACACATTAATAATATTAACGAGTCCAATTCTTTCTCTGTTATTTTAGGTACAAGAGCTCAAGGACCCAATGAGTATGACATGTTATTATTTGAATAATTAAGGTGTTAATAAGTCTAGTGCTGTGTCGCCATGTTTTCTTAGCAGAAATACACTCCAGTGCAGAAAGACCTACTATATATTATTGATGTATACTCAAGAACATGTATAAGCCTTCTGAAGTCCTAGATCTAGGATCGGATCTGCAGAGTTGTATGTGATTATACTTTTTAATTCCAAATGTAAATATCATCACTAATTTTTGGGGAATTCTGAGGGGAAGGTGCAATTTCTAGAATGATTTTTCATACAATTTTGTATCAATTATTACTTATAATAATAACTATTATTATTACTAATATTATTATTATTATTATTATTATAAATAATTTATAAATGGTACCAAAAATTTGAAATTCATATTGAGGTTTCTATTCGAGAAATTTCCAGATTCATCCCACATCTGCTACGAACACTCCCCGGTGGCAAGAAAACACTGCTTGGGACTCCCGACTGGGACGCGGGACGCGGTCGGCGGAAACGGCCGACTGTACACGAGCGCGCCTCCGGGGCGCCATCTGTTACCGGCAATCACGAGGCGGTGCGTTGCGCTGACCGAGCGCAACCGGCCAGGAACTGACTTATGAGAACTGAGGTTTCCATCTTAGTGTATACGTCTCCTCTCCCCCTACACTTTCTCGCAGCTCGCCCGTCTTCTGCCGTGCAGACGGAACTTCCTTTTCCTTTTGGGGATTTCTCCTTCGCGTGGGAGTTCCCGACGCCGAGATTCGTGCTGCTTCTGTCATATCTCCGCGTTGACATTTGGATGAACTTTGCATGCAACGTGCGTCAGACGGCTGCCGCGTTGTATTGCGCCCTCGAACGTACGGAAATCAAACTCTCGGTTTCTTCTTTATCTTCAGAAGTTTTATTTCCCGCAGCGAGGAGCCAAGCACACGACTTTTTGTGTGGGTTGTAGCTGCTTTCTTGTTTGTTTTTTTCATTATTGACTATGTCGAAGAATGACAATTGACATTATTGACTATCGATATTCAACGAAATTATTGCATATATTGCAAAATGCGCCACTCTATCAAATGTTCACATTGATAATTATATTACTGGAGCCAGTCCATCAAGGACAATGTAGATATAATATCACATTACTATTACTTAAAACAAAATTTTCTCAATTACTTTATGATTAGCTGTAATGATTATACGCGCACCTTAATACATTGTACATTCAGTTAAAGAAAGTCCTTTTTTAAGTTGCTTTTATGACTTTACGTTATGGTCTTTGAGAAAACAGTTTCTGACCACCCTCAAGTATCTTTTGATTTTTTGAAAAGCCTCAATTACCTTTTTTCAGTGCAAATATAGTGTCAAGTGTGTGTGTGTGTGTAACGTTAAGCACATTCAATCTACAAATACATAGGTGAGGTCGTGCCAACTATTTACTTACCCGTTCGATGGCGTGGCGGAGCGGCACGCCCCCCTTCCACCAGGTCATCTCTGGCGGCGGGCGCGTGCCCACGGCCTCGCACTGCACTTGGTACTCGTTGTCTGCGCTCAGAGGCCTGTTCTCGCCCAATAGGCGCACCCAAAGAGGCGGCACTGCAACACAGAAGAGGAACGGCAATGAGCGACTGACCTTTTGAGTAGGCGAGGCTTGGGCCTGGGAGGAGAAGGAGGAGGAGGAGGAGGAGGGGGCACCGGAACAGGGGCCGAGTGGCGGAAGGGGGCAGCGCAGTCTGTGGCATCCGAGTGGGCACCCCGCTACCCCGCCCACCAGCCTCGCTTTGGCGTCGTAAGATTTCCCCGGCGGCACTGTTTGCCAACTTGGTAAAACTAATTGAGAGCAGGACCTCCGGAAATCAGCGGCTACGGACAACGGGGTGACCGCGGGTGGAAAGGGGGTCGGGGGTGACTGGGGGGGTGGGGGGTGAAAAGGAAAGGCCGCTGGGTTCGCCGGAGTTTCATTACGTAAGTAATATTCTGAAGGGCCGGTGGGATGGTTACACCAAGAGGGGGGCGTGGAGGAGGGTGAAGAGGGTGGAGGGCCCTGGTTCGAGGAAGGGTGTGGGCGCAAGATCCAACAAGTCGGCCGTCGTAGTGAGATCGCGAGGAGTCCCTTTCTCCGGCCCGCCTTCGAAATAGCGCTTCGAGGAAGGGTGAGCGGGCGGAAGGGCGGTCCTTCAAGAGGAAACGCGAAGCGAGAGGTTCGACCTCTTGGGCGGCTCTTGCTTTTGAAGACAAACGAAGTTATGCCTCCGAATTTTCTACCCTCCTTCCAAAACGCCTTCCGAAAAAGAAAAAAAAACGATGTGGTAAGTTTACGGGGCAAGATGTCCAGGTCCCGTGCCAAATGTTTGCTGCTCCGCCTCCTCTCGCTGTTTGCGGTGAGCTCGAGTTATGTCCCGCGAAAGTTTAGTCGTAATGCATTCGCGATTAGAGCGCCCTCGCCCGGGAGGACACACGACGGAGGAGACTGAGGACTGGGGACTGAGGACTGAGGACGGGGTGATCGCGGCGGTGGTGGAGCGGCGAGGAAAGCGAAGTTGCTGCGCGCAGGGACAGTAGAAGTCCCTGACGAGGAAAAAGTTCGCGAAGCGAAAGACACTAAACCGTTCACAATCGACTTCCGAGCCCTGAGGACAGAGGAAAGATTTTGGGGGCTGTTAAGTGTGCTGTTAAATATATTGTGATTGCTCTCCCATTAGACAGTGACGAAGTCAGCTAGTACATTTCACGAGAGGGAGAAAATCTAGGAATGAAGTCCCAGTTGACAAGAAACTTTGATACAAAATGATTCATGCAGTAATGTGAATGACATATTTGTATTGTAACGGAGTGAAAGTATTGCAATACTAATTGGGAAGTTAATTAAATAATACCACGTATGATGAGAAATCCATATTAAACATAAACATCGATTTAAAAATACATATTCATAGCACTTGTTACCACATCTGTTCAGATTATCTGGTATATTATGTGACGTATTAAGTACGAGAATATTTGAATATAGTACGAGTTCATTGTAATTGCATGTCACTTCTATAAACTTTGCTGTCGTTCTTGGAAACGACCAATTGATTGATGCTCGAATATGTAGCATTGTAATTTATTTGTAAATTGTGACAGTTGTTCATTGAATACTGTCGAAGACAAAGAAAATTAGTGATAAGAAGTTGCTGACAGAGAGACGACAGCAAGTTTGAAGGTGCTGATGGACTTTATTCAATATTATCAGTGTAATTTAAATTGTAGTGGATCCACCACTATTGTCATTCACACATATCTTGACATATATCAACTTAAAATATTGGAGGCGATGTACTGAATCTAAATGTAATTAATATTGAATTCATCACATCTTGTAATTACATCCGATTAATTAAGCGTATTCTAGATGAAAACGTATAACAAAATATTTAATTTTACACGACAGTACAAGTTATCAGACTTCTTCATATTAAAAATCACTATGGAACTTAAAATGGTTAAAATACGGAATTGCCAATGTGACAAGATGTAAATAAAAAATAGTTTATTTTGAATTATTTTGGCAAGAGATATTTGGATAAACGATTTGATTGCATTGGTCGCACCATTCCTACATTACTATCAGCATGCGGGCGCGGAAAACAGTTTTGCGCTTGGTACTATAAAGAGATACAGCTACAGCTAGTGCTTGTTCAACAGTGTCAGTAACCGTTGGCTATTCAGGTTAAGTATGTGAAGTGCCCTTGCATTCACCTGCACCGATATCACGCATGACGTAAACTAGACTAAACTGCATTAAACAACGTGGCATTTGCAAATTTTGCTCCAATTGAGCTACAGTATGCGGAATGCTCTGTTACATACTGAAATCATTCACACACTTACATATCACATACATATCAATGAATACTTTGCAGCCATTTTCTTCATTCAGCCCATGTACCTAAAGAAAGAATATTTGTTAACAGTTCTAATTCAATTAAATCCAACGAATACATATGGTGCAGGTAAAGGAAGGTTAATTTCATGTTTTTTTTAGTTCTTTTAAGTTACACGTTCAGAATTAAACATTCAAACAGATTTCTATAGACCCAGACCTATTGATATTTCCCTATATGTAAATTATTTTAATAGTTATTTTTATATCTGTACGTGCAATCAATGCTACCAATATTGATTTTTTGGCTGAGACCGACAGATCTCGGACAAGTGAAATCGTCCAAGAAATAATAATTTCGTTCACAAAAAACAGTTTTTTAATGATGGTACAAAACTGCTTTTATTACGAATATAAATTATTTGTTTCAGCCCTACTCTTCATTGTTACTGCAAAAAAGGCACCATCTCCGTTCGCTATTTTTGAGAAAGTTTTTCCAGGGTGGTGTAAGTTTCTTCAGATGTCTCAAGGAAAGAATAACGTCAAACACGCTTGGCAGTGCATAAAATATCCTTATTTGTGACAGAAAAAGTTTATATTAAGACACGCAAAGGTATACAAAGGTCGTATAAGAAGCGTACCATGCAAATACAAATGATTTTCCACGGTCTTGAAACGACTCTTGTGAAATCATTTCCATAACAAAGAGCATAAAAAATACATTAACATCCCTATATTTTTAACGCGATTTGTTTCTAGTGGTTTCTTGTTTAAAAGACAAGGTAGAGAAGCACTTCCCTTGCACTCCACCACATCCAGCTCAGCTCCACATCTCCAGGCGTCCGGGGCATCCGCCTGCCCGAAAGCAGCGCCGTCTTCGCGCATCACTGCGTCCCCCCGCACATCAACGCCCCCGCGCGCCCCTTGGCCCTTCTCCTACTGCTCCTCCTCTCCCCCTCGCTCCCCCTCGCGCCCCCTCGTGCCCCCTCGCGCCCCCTCGCCCCCCCCTCGCTCCCCCTCGCTCCCCCTCGCTTCCCCTCACTCCTCGGCCCCGTGCCTTCTTTCCGGGCCTTCGCCCCCGACCCTACGGCTTCTCCGTCTTCCGACCCCTCAAGGCTCCACCCCGCGCCCCGCCCCGCCCCGCCCCGCCCTGCCCTGCCCCGCCCCTCCCCGCCCCTCCCCGCCCCGCCCGCCCCTCCCAGCCCCGCGACGTCCCGCTGCGCATCGCACCCGATCCGGGCAGCTCAAGGTCCGCCGCCCGCTCCCTGCCGTCCCTCTCCAATCGACTCGGAGCCACCCACCTCCGCTGCCGAATCCGTTTCACCCCGCGGTCTCGCCAGCCCCGATCCGCAACCGATTCGACTCCCAAACGCTCCGTCCGGCCACAGCCTTTTCACGAGCCTATGCCGCCAGGTTTCTGCGTCGCCTCCTACCTGTAGCGTCTCTCACCTACGTTGCCTAGCACTCTTTTTTTTTCGCAGGGCCCCATCCACCTCCAGACAGCCGCCGTCATGATTACCTTACACTTTCCGTTTTACGACCGTCACCCGTTGAGGTTCAGGGCCCTACACCTTCATTCTCCACGCCTGGACTACAGCCACGGTACCACCTCGACCTTCATTCCTCCTTTAAGCGCCTCAATCTGAACACTACCTCAATGCAAAATCGTCTTCTCCGTCTCATCGTTGCGAGTTCCACCTCAATCTCTCCCTTCAGCGCTTCACTACTCTCTATCTCTGACCCCTCTACACTTCGCCCGCGTTTCAACACCTCGTCGCGACGTCATTTAATCTACCCTCACCTTTTCTCCGTCCTACGCGCGCCTTCAGTCCATCATAGCACCCCCGCATCCTACCAGCGCTTCCGACGCCGTCTTCGCGTCTTACCATAAGGTCCTTTTCATCCTCATCCTCCTCCTCCTGCATGGAGGCCGTACCTTGTCCTCCGCGCCTCTCTTCTCCGCCCCCTTGCGCGCTCGCGACCCGCCAGAGGCTGCCACCTGAAGCGAGCGCTACCGCTTTCGAACGTGACAACGCCGCCCCGCCCACCCACGCTCCGGCCGTGGGCCGCGTTCGCGACGGCGGCGGCCAGCGTGAAGGCCTCGCGGGGCGGGGCAGGGCGGAGCAAGAGCGCGGAAGACGGCGAGCGGAGCGGCGGGGTCCGCACGGCGCCGGCGGGCCCGACCCCCCGCTCCCTCCGCCGCCCCCGCGCCACCCCCGCGCCGAGCGCCGGCCCCGCGGTGGAGCTGCGCGGGGGAGAAGAGGGGTGGAGGGGACGAGGGGCGGGGACCGCCACCGCGTCGGGACGCTTACCCCTGCGCGTCACGAGCTGACAAATGTGTTGATTTGTTACGGCACCGCCATTTATATGATCATGACTAACGGTAATGCCGGCCGCCGGGGCGCCGGGCGCTTCGAGGCGGCCTCTCTCCCGTTGGGGGGCCCCGCCCCTCGTCCCGCGTCCTCTTCGGCCCCTCCGCCCCGCTCCTAGCGCCGCCCCGCCCCGCCCCACCCCGCCCCCGCGCAGCCGACGCCGCTCGCGCCGTGCCGCGCCTCGCCTCGGCGCATTTTACGCGTGACGAATGTGTTGCTGCCAGCAGCCGAAGAGGAAAAAAAGCAGAGCTGACACTTCTAGAACGTTGTGTAGAAAAAAGGAGAAGGGCAGCCATTGTTCAGTTTTCTCTATACAGAAAACATATCTAGGGGTATTTTTTTCTTTTTCGATTTCAACGCCGCCGAGCGGAAGCAGCCGCGCGGACAGACTGTGCTTGATAAATTGGCCCCGACTCAACATCGGCAATGATCACGTGCGATTCCCATATATTATTAAAATATTTTTCTGAGCCGCTCCGTGAAAGGGCAAGATTGATTGCGGAGGGGAAAGAGGTGCGAGTCGGCGAAAACAACCGGCTTACATTCACGAGACTGTTTACGGGAGAGGCGGGATGGGGCGGGCGGGGGCGATGGCGAAGGCGGGAGGTGCGGGACGTTGAAGATCGAAAATGGAGAACGAAGGTGGCGCGGGTGCGTCGAGGAAGAGGAGGAGGAGGGGGAGGGGAACAGCAGACGGGAGAACTAAAGAGGCTGGGCGGGGACGGGTGGCGAAATCGCGATGATTGCTGTGTGGTCGGAGGTGGGGCTGAACGACTGTGGGGGAACACAGAAGTGGAATGGGAAATCCTGGAAGAGAAGAATGTCGCGAAGAAAACGATAGAGAGTAAACTACTGGGTAGAGAGGGAGATTTGGAGGAGTTGCGGGATTATAGAGATTACTCCGAGACGTGAGGCAGGAGCTACGTGCATCTTGAAAATCACGTACACAGGAAGGAATGGAGGGGTGATTTTGGAGAATGATCAAAGAAAATGCTACGGTGTCAAGTGGTTGGTGAAATTGGAGAGGTGGGGATCTACTGCACGTAAGAGAATCAGAAACTTTGAACAGATTTCTAGTGGAGAGATCAACTTTCGAAAAACATTTTTATGCAGAATAGAGAAAATAAACAGGAAACAAATCATAAGTATTGTTATGTGTATCTCATATATGAAAATGGTCACATGTGTTCATCAAAGGATAACAACTGTTTAGAACTACGCAAGACTGTTTTATAAAAAATGTATTGCGATATTTGTGTGACGAATTATTAGTTTTCAATTATACGTATGAAAAACTGGTTAATGTGAGGGAAGAAATTTAATACAATAATTGGGTCTCTCAAGGTCCGTATGGCGAGTAGGTATTTTCGACCTCATGCCGAACGTATTTGTAACTGAATTATGTAATCTACTTACAAAAATTAATGGAATTTGATGCCTAATATCTCGAGGAAAATATTACTGGAGGAAAAGATGCGTGAAAGATCACAGAGAAAAACTTCCGTGCGCTATTATGCATATACTGGTTTTGGTTACTTATTACGCAAACTTTTACTGCATATATGCCAAAGAAAATAATTTACAAAATAAATTAAAAGTTAAAAACAAATCATCATAATGTTAGTAGGTCAGCAGTTTAACTGCAATAAAGATAAATTTCCAGCTATTAGTTGAACAATTAAAACGTTTTCTACTAAGTCTACCCCATTTTAATAGGTCAACATTAAAAATAAAATAAACATGAAAGTTATCCTATTGCGACTGGGTGGCCAGGAAGCAGTGCAATGGGAGAATGGCGTACAAGATACAGATCTCAAAATTAAAAAAAAAACGGCAACGATGGTGAACCGCACCCAGCTCGCCACTCCCGTTCAGCGAGCGGGCCGTCGCGGAAAGGCCGGAAGAACGGTCCAGGCCACGAACGAAAGGGGAGGCTTGCGTCGACGGAACGAGCGCCGGGTAGGCCGAGGGACGCGACAAGGTCGTCGACAAGGAAGAGAGCAAGAATAAGGCCGCGGCGCCTCCATCTTCCCGCTCCCACCCGCTCCCACACGCCCCCATCGCCCCGCACCTTCCCCGTTGCGCCTACGCGCCGCCTCCCCGCCGCTCCCCGGGCCCTCCCTTTAATAAATGTCTTACTCCGTAATTTTGTGTTTCGAGAATTTACCACAAGAGAAACTTAGGCGGCACCACCCTCAAACCCCAGTGCACACGCCTTGTATATTACTCGCTATCTACAAAGGAAAAGGGCAAAGTCCCACGCCGGTGGTTTATGAACAAACCGCAAGCCCTTTTGATCCCCAAATACCTCGGTGCCCGCCATCGCTCGTTCCGCGCGCGCATAGCTGGTGTCCCGCAATCCCATTAATTTGGGTGGGGAGGGGGGAGCGCTGGGTTCAAACCCTATGTTTAATATTTGATAACGCGGTTTCTCTAAAGCGCAGAGAGCACGTCGGCTCGAAATATTCCGCCTGCTGCTATGTACTCACTCGCAGCCGGAGCCATCTAGTGGAAATGTAAGGAAAACAGGCCGTGTTTATCTTAATTTGAACCAATAATACCCACCAGCACAGATTAATAAGGGATTAAAACACGACCATCAGGATTTAACGGGCCACCCGTTAATATTGTTCTTCCGGGGGATGCAACCGAGTGCGACGTCCGAATGCACGGGAGAGACGGCGGGCGGGCAGCATCGCGGAAGCCGCGGGGAGGGATCGAGCCCAAAGCTCGTGCGCGGAAGGGGGGTGGCGGGGGGCAGGGGAGGGGAGTGTTTCCGCTGCTTCCGTGTGTGCTCCGCTGCGCGGCATTTCTACCTAGCAGCTAGACTGAAAGCGAGGAGGAAGTGCTTCGCGCTTGGGAAAATAAAGGAATTGTTATGTCGAATTTAAAGCATCCCCTGGAAGGAATGGAATATTTGTCTCGGGGATAGGATTTGGGTAGGTAGAGACGTAGAGGATGTTAATTAAAAGAGAATGCAAAATTACTTGTAGACGTGAGCTGCAAAGTTGCAAAAAGAAAAAAAAACAGAGGGGAAGAAAGAACAAATAAGAGACGTTACCTAAACCCATACTTTTCTCATCGGTGACTAGGTGTCCAATCGGTGACTAAGTGTCCAATCTCAGATGTTCTTGATAAGAAGGTATACTAGATCTTCACAATATTAACTGCCCTACAGTCACTTGTTTTGAAAGATACGGAAACAATATTTATAAATATATTCGAAAGCTTCAATTGGAAATATGTTTTCACACGCAATAAATCTACATGATTTACATTCGCATTGCACACTGCACTTTGGACATTTTCTTTGGTTTTAATTCGGTTTTATTTAAAAATATTAGATCTTTAAATAATCACTTGACACTCTTTCCGTAAATTACAATGGCAGTGTTATTCATCCTTTCTTAGATTCAGCTTCTCTTTTTAATAATGCTCAGTGTCATGGTGGCTGGAGATTTGGCACAAAAGCCAGTACTAGTGTATTTCTTTGCCTCCATCTCTAATATAAATGTAGTACATTCGTTTTTTCAGTACCTATAATTGTCTATTAACAATACTATAAAGTACTAATGTCGAACGCGTTTGTTGTCAATTTTAAAGAACAGGAGACCATTTTAACATGCAAATGCGCTCTTTAACTTTTTAAGTTCACGAAGATACGAAATTGCTCTCAACTCATCAATTCACACACAAGATTCATTTTCATTATCATCGTCTGGATACACGTGTAATTATGAAAGTTTGGTAGGAGACATTCAGGTGCATATATCCCGCTTATAAGATTATAAATGTGAATCTATTTCACTGTAGCTACTTATCATATGATGAATAATAGTACTAGAATACAATGTTTGTTTAATACGCCGTTCCTTATTTTCACTTCTTGTTATGCATGGATTTATTCAAACCTGCGTCTGGCGTAAATCAGCTGTTACGGTGTCATCCATTCGGAAGGTTGAGCTCCGTCATAGTGACATCACTGTAGTTACGTGTATGCTCCCGATTGGATGGCACCATAACAGCCATCTGATGGAACCGTAACAGCCAAACGCAGCATCGAATAAATCGTAGTGCAGTACAAACATAGACACATATAGACACAATAAAACAAGTTTCTATATGTTAACTGTTACGATTTTAGAAGGCGTAATGTGAGTCATTTAAAAAAAAGTGATTGTATTACTAAGTTAATCATCCCTGTTCCAAAGCAACAGAAACGCAAGTGTGGTGGTTATACCTACTGACCACGAAACATGAAAGCGAATATCAGTTTCGAAGGATTTAAAGGGACATTGAAGCCCTAGATTACATCTCCGCTGGGTCCGACTGCTCCCTTGCCGTTCGGCACGTGCTCCGGGGATGCAGCTATGCACAACGGCGGCGCCCGGAGCAAGACGCGAGCACGGGGGCAGGGGACGGCCCGGACAAGTGGGGGCGGGCGGGGGGGCGGGGCTGAGCCGGAGGCGGAGGCGGGCGAGCGGACGCGGCGGGCGTTGACGGACTGCGACGGACGGCGCAGGCGAGCAAGCAAGGTCGATGGTGGACGTGGAGGTGGAGCGGGGCGGGGAAGTGGGGAGCGGGGTGCGGGGGCGGGGCAGAAGCGGCCGCGCAGGTGCCGACAACATTCATCGGTGCCCGACGCTGATGTCATCCATCGTGGCCCGGACGCCCGGGCTCCGCCCCTTGCCCACGCCTTGGTCCGATGCTCCGCGCCCCGCTCCGCGCCCCGCTCCACACCCCGCTCCGCGCTCGCCCTTACCCCCGCCCCTGCCCCTACCACGCGCCCCGTCCTTATCCCCATCCCTGCTCGCGCCCCGCTCCTCGTTCCACGCCCCGCACCGCGCCCGACCACGCTCCGCGCCACGCTCCGCGCCACGCTCCGCGCCACGCTCCGCGCCACGCTCCGCGCCACGCTCCGCGCCACGCTCCGCGCCACGCTCCGCGCCACGCTCCGCGCCACGCTCCGCGCCACGCTCCGCGCCACGCTCCGCGCCACGCTCCGCGCCATGCCTTTATCCTCCCCTCTCTCCACCCCGTGCCCCGCCAATATCCTTGCCCTTGCTCCCGCCACGCCCCGCGTCCGGCGCTGCTACCTCTGTTCCATCGCTTCCGCGGCCGTCACGGCGCCGACCCTGCAGCGCTCGCTTAGACTCCCTTGTCCCTCCCGGCCACGTCGTTTGTGGCGCTCTCGTCTCCACCCTCAGCCTCTTCCCAGTTGCCGGTGTTCAATTCCGGTCGATCCATGTGCAATTTGTGATGGACAAAGCGGGTTCTCGGCCTGCTTTTTAAGTTTCCTCTTCCCTCTCATTATGTAGTAGCTACATCAATTTGTATCATGTAAGTCAGTACCATGTTAATGTCGTAACCGCGCAGAAATAGAGACATAACTAAGCAACCTATTACCGTGTGAGAGGGGTCAATGGTTTCGTTGGATACCCAAGACGTAGTGAAAAATACAAAAACAATGAAACAGTTTAAATTCTTCCGATAATGCAAGTATTTTTTCTCATACTTTTTCGTACCACTGACAGAATTTTCAAACTCCGTGCGACGCTACTGTGGAGACAACTGACGTCATACGACAGAAAGGTTCCAATGAAGAGACCTCTCATCATTAAAAATTTGCTATTCTTGACGTGCATTATGGAAAAACATTTTTGATTTTCTTCGTATGTAATGAACTGTGTATCCGAATATATTACATCATGTTACTGCTTTATTTCTACATATTGTTTTATAAAATATTTGACAGGAAAGTGTATAATGTAATATTTGTTATAAGAGAGTGTTTTCTTTGTTGTACTTGAGCAGTGTGTGAGGAGAAAATGTAAGATACTGTTCAGCAGGATTTTTGCAGCTGCTAGTCACTAGCCTGTATTACTAATTTCGAATACGCACAGAAACTGAAAAGCCTCCGGCCTTTTGAGAAATGTCTATGGTTTCGTTTGTTACCTAGGAATTCCAAAATCAACGAAAACAGTGAAACTATTTAGCATCTGCTTGAAAAATGCAAATATTTGATTGTGTTATTCTATTTATTCACATACTGCGCGTTCCGACTGAATTCTCATACTCAGCGCGACACGGAGACTTACGACAAAGCTGATGGGGAAAAAGAAAGAAGTCGCCAGCCATTAAATATTTGCTATTCACGTGTAGTTATAGATCTTTTTGATATTCTTGGTTATTAATTCTTGGCGTTATGCACATTCTGATTATTGTAGTATTCGTGAAAACTTCTTTTTTGAGATATTTTATTGCAGTGTTATATGAGTGTATTTTATTTGTTGTTCTTGGGCAATGTGGGTGCTTCTTTTTTAAAGCACCGCAGCATTGTTACTGTAGGCAATGACAATCGTCATAATTACCTATCCCTGAAATCATTAATATATAACAGTCCTTTCGTTGTAGGTATTGGCATCATAATAAAGAATATTACTTTTAAATATAAAATACCTTTATTACCATAAATACCGTCATAGAGACAGCAGGTTCATGGGACTTCATCAAGAATCTTTAATCTTCCTCTTTAATGGTAACTTCCTTATTATGGCTTTGCAACTTTTAGGATGAAAATTGTGATCCCTTCATACGTAACATGCAGTTTTTAATGTTTCTAGACATAACATATTTCTTAGATGAATATTTTTATACGTTTATCAAGCAATCAGCAGTGTATACGTTAGAACCTGAATCAGCTCTGGAGCGGTCAGCATGAATATATCTATCGTCATTTGATTCTGCATTGTTTTGTTAGGAAGAAATATCAACCTTTTGTTCAGTTTGACATTAAATTTGTAATGTTCAGGCTAATTTTTTTCCTGATTGTGGTCATCAACCCCCTAATGCAACAACTAATTTACACATATTCAAAAATTACATTTTTTGTTCCATACTGTCGTTTCGTATACCCTGCCACCCTATAGACATTGAGACTTTATTATCAACATCACAATGTGGGAGTAAAAACAGTGCTATGAAAAAGCATAAGACAGTAAAAATCGTATATAAACAATGCTTCCATTTCAAATTGTAGTATAGACAGCACTATCTCTGGCGTGACATAATTCCACAAACACCATGGTTTTACTGACTTCCATCTGTCAGTGTTCTTCAATCGCAACGCTATGGAGACATACAGTAATTATATTATATTCCTCCAATAATTACATTCCTTTGTGTTTGCGCTTTGACCTATTGAACACATCGCTATCCCAGTTCCGTATGATTCCCTGAGCAAACGCTGAGAAGGCCTCTTTGATTTGCTTCTGGACATTAACGTAGCTTCCCTATCTGCACGTGCTTTGTATAGTGTCAATGTGGTATATTTTATTTTGCGATAAGTACCAGCAATAATGTTCCGGCGGTAGTGAGTATGTTTCTTCATGTGGAGCACGATAAGAGCCCAAAAATGTAACTCATTTACCATTTGAAATAGTTTTTATTGCACGGAAGTGAATGTTCCTTACTACAAAATTTTGACAACTTTCGTTGCTAACCGCATTCATAATTCAACATAGTAATATACTCCAAGAGCGTGGGTAGGGATTCCGGTCATAAGAAAGCATCACAAATTTCACTTCTGCCCCATACATCGTATATATTTTTGCATGTTTTTGACGCAAGTAAATAAATGTATTATTTTTGCTATCGCCATAGTCATCGCGCCGGTAGTTTTTTCACACATTTCTTTCATTTCGACCCCACTTCAATCAAATTATTCGTCCAGTTTCCCTGATCCTTTGAGCAAAATGCTCAAATGGCCCATTGTTTCCGGGCATTATATAGGTTCACTCTCTGTGCACGTTTTCTTGAGGTCAGTGGAGGATATGTTTTTCTAAATAATAGTTCACCATGTTCTCGCGACAGTAAGTCGCTTCACTAGGTCACGATCAGAGATAATAGCCAAAAATCTGTACATCATTTCCTTTGCAAAGAGTTTTTATTAATAGGGAGGGAATCGTTTCTTACCGATTCTTGCGAATAACGCTAGTTGCTACCTGTATTCATAATTCATCTCAATGTGTACATGAGTTAAGGTAAGGATCTCAGAGATCAAGAAAACGTGCGCGTTTTCCCCAGAGCACGTCCTATAAGTTGTTTTTACGTTAAATAAATAAGCACGCCACCCACGCTCTATCGCCCCCTTCCGCTCCGGCTGCTGTCCGGCCGAGCGTGGCCGCGCCGACAGGCGGTCGCCCTAGTTGGAGAACTCGCCGCCCCCGTATCTGTGCTCCCTAGTGTCATTTGTAATCAACAACCTCCGAGGTTAATACGTAGCCCCCCCCCCGCCGAAGTTGGATAGCGACCGCATAGTTTCACAACAGAATCTCACCCGCTACCTCGTACACATAAATTACACTCGAGAAAGTTGGCAACATTCATGGCTCAACCTCCGGCCCCCTTCGCGCCTTCCCCTTCCCCTCGCCCTCCCCGCTCCCCCTCCTGCTCGGCGCGCAACCTCGCCATTTCTCACCCTCATAACCGTTGTAACCTTCTGCCTCTGTAAGATCATTTGTCGCTATGGAAATTCCCGACCAAGCCGCTAAGGCAGGAGGGAAGAATGGACGGAAGGCGATGCGAAGTTCGGGGGCGTCGGCGGTGGTGGCGGGGGTGGCGGGGCGTGCGCCGAGTCGCGTGGGATGGGAGGGGGGAGGCGGAGGGGAGGGAAATACATGGTAGCAGAGCAAAGTGAGGGGAACTCGGCACGACGGCAGCAGGCGGCTGACGACGGGAAGCAGCAAAGGGTGGCCAGGCAGGCGGGCGGGCCTTGTGTCGGAAGAGAGCGGCCTCGATTCTCGACCGGGCGAGCGCACGGGGTTGGGGCGGGGGCGCGGGCGTGGATGGGGGCGAGGCGAGGGGAAGGGAAGACGAAAGGACTGGGTGTCGGGGAAAGTCAGAAACTGCGGTAATTGATATATCCTGACACCTAACAAAGAAAAATCTTTATGACGTGTAAAGGGAGTTGTGTCTTAGTGCCACTTGGAGATGAATGATGGACTTCTAAATTGTTGGAAAACTGAGAGTGACTCTATAGGATGTTGCTTTCCGTGTTGTGTTTACGATGAAATGAAATTTGATTGGAAAGTAATGTTGACAGTTACGAACATTGTAGTTTTCTTGCAAAAAATAATGAAATAAGGAATGAGAAATAGACTTTGGAGTAGTTTAATGCTTCCTCTGTCGTTTCATGCGCAACAAAAGTCTTCCAAGATACATTTTTTTCAAGTAAATGTATTTGAGTATTAAATTTACTACGAAGGACTACGTAAATATTTAAACTTACATCGACCTTATTTATTACTATTGTTGGAAATATCATGAGTTACTTGATGATTTAAATAAATATGAAAGCATATCCTGTTTTCAAATTTTAGAATTGGACTGACATTTAATGTGGTATATATCTTTCATATAACGACTAAAGCAATTTACAAACTGAAAGAGCAATTAATGAGTTATTTATGAAGTTTATTTAAAAATATCTCCCTTACCCTTTTGAATGGAACGTGAGAAGAGATGATGCGGGTAATTCAGTCGTAATTTCTACCTTCGGACTAAGGAATATTACATTTTCTAACTCCAGGGTTGTATCACTCAGAAGAGAAATCGTGGAAGCAAACATAATATATTAACAAAATTTCGTTTAAGCTCTCAAAAGATGGAATAAAATTCTCTAATGTAACTGGTAACTCCCAATAGGGAGTGACAGAACAATTAATCGTTCAATTTTTAAAGAAGATAGATCATTTTGTAACGTTCCTGTCGGGTTTCCTTGCTCACTCGGTTGTTTGCTGACCACAAAAATCATAAAACGAGAGCTGTACGTACCTTTTACTTTACAGAACAAACAACAACATTCATTGACAGCCGTCACAGAATATACTGTACACCAGGGTTTAATGCGTATCCCTTGAGAGCTTAATTTAAAATTCATTATTAACAAATTTTATAGACAAAGTCATAAATGTTCCACAATGATGTGAAAAGAACTCATTAAATAATCCATTCATCGCTCAAACATTATTTCGCGCACAAACGTTTTAATTTAGAAAAATGTGTTCAATGTTTGGCAAATCAGTGCAGAGAACTGCTCTCATCGCCTTAACTAATTCAATATTTTTTTTATCTCTAGTGACGAATATACACATTCGCCACATACTAGTTCGCGAAATTGCAGTGCCCTACAGCACCAGGGAGCAGTACGCCGCCGCGCTCTCTGTACCTTTTGCACCGCGCGCACGCGCCCGAATGCCACAACAGTATTTCCCCTGAAGGAAACAGTTGAATACCACAGAGTCTCTTGTAGCGTCGCCGCCATCCTTGGAAGGTGGGAACGCTGCACTGGCAAAGAAACTCCGCCTTCAAAGGGAGTTACAGCTGCGCAAGTGAAACGGCGCCGCGGTGCGGTGAGACGCGCGGGTAACGCGGAGAGCGAAGGGAAAGTGGCGGAGACGCCCAGGGACGATGAGAACGAACTCCCCACCGTTGGGATTCTTCTTCCTCTTCTCTTCTCTTCTCATTTTTCCTCTTTTATTCTTCTTCTTCCTCTTCTTCTCCTTCTCCCCCTCATCCTCCACCAGCTGAGTTGGCTCAGGTGATTAACTGATGTCACTGCAGTGCCTGTGACCAGAAGGTCCTAGGGTTCGAGTACAAACGGTGGTAGAATTTTTGACACTAAATAGCTAAGGCGAATTCAGCCATTGTCTGGGGGAGAATCCTATCGGCCGGCTGCTGGAATCGGTAGTTTCTCGTGGCTTCTCCGTTTAACGCCAGGCGAATACCTGGGACAGTAACTTAACAATAGAGCCACGGACCGCGCGCGACTTTTCCCTCCTCTTCTTTGATGGCGGGAGATATCTGGAGAAGGAAAAACGCGATGCAGACCGGCGCCGGATCACATCATTCAGTCGGTGAAGTACACCGTCCCCTCTCGTGATAAAAACATACACTAAAATTTGGGGATAAATAACCATAACAGTTGACTCGCTTGGGAAAACGAAATAATCAATCAATAAATTATCCTCGTTTTATTCCTTTTCGCTTGTCTTCTTCACCTGCTCTATTTGTTTCCTCCTCTTCTCCTTCTCCAAAATATCCTCTTGCTTCTCTAAAATATCTTCTTTGATATTCTCCTCCTTTTCCATCTTCTCGTTTACCTTCTCCAACTTCTTCTGTTCTCATTTTTCCATTTCCTTTTCTTCTTTTTCCTCTTTTCTCCTTTCCGTCGCGTTTTGCCTCAATGGGCCTTGGCCTGAGTTCCGCACTCTTACAACTGCCTGCGTCTGTCTAGATCCAGGGGGTTACGCTGAAAGGTGAGGAATAGTCAGCACATCGTCCCGCTATTAAGATGGCAGGGGAGTGGAATGGAAGAGGAAGGGCCTTGTGCGGTTCGTGGTTAAGGTTCGTAATTAAGATACCACTCCGACATGCGCCTGGAACTGATCAAACGAAACCATGAAAACTACGGATCAGACCAGACGGCCTCTAGAATCATCAAAGAATCATCAATTTCAGTACATCAATGAGTAAGTATTTGAATTTTTTAAATATTTTTTGTTATGCTATGAATTAGTTTACAGCCTTCCACTTGCATTCTTCATACTTTGTATTAGTTCTTTCCACTGCTTGTAAGATGGAAATCTCTTGGAAATCTTAAAGTATCTCGTTAAAGCGTATTATCTGCTGATAATGTGATGCTTATATCGATGCGTATGACAACCGAATGTACATAACGTAACATCTAGTTGAATTTAAGAAGGTATTAGAAAATTTTTGTCATGTTCCTTTCAAATTCTTTATAATGAACAAAAAGTCGATAAATTACGGTACATGGACCGATCGATATTCTGATTTTCATTTATCAACTTGTCAAAGAATCGACAGATATATAAAGACGAACTAGCAATCCCAGCTTGGTATTAGCTTACCCATTGGCCCTCGAAGAAACCTAAACCGGAATATTAACAGTGCACCTGGCTGACTCATACACGATTGTCAGAATCGGTTCTCTCATTTAGTTGTCTCCTAAGTTGTAAAATTTGGTTTGCAAGTGTGTTGATTCAAACACAATTACTTATCAACATTCTTAGTATATCGAATAGAAGAATTACTCTTTAATAAATGACTAATAACGTGTTTTAAAGTAGTTGTTAATAGTTTGGCGAGTCACTATTACAGTTGCTCGTTGTTCCTTAAGTCTTTTGAATATTAATATATCGCAAGATAAACATTTCATATTTGCCTTAATATAGAAAATGCACAATATTCTATTTGGTTCCAAGATATTAATTAGCCATTGTTCCGTTTCTCAATTCCCATGAACAAGAGTTACTTTTAAAACACATTCCTCTCACTAGACTATTCCAAATATACAACATGCATGCAGGGGCAAATATAAGCACAGATTTTTGCACATTTTTTAAGAACATTTTGGGGCGGAGTGTCATTATTCAGAGTACTCTTCCCACTCTGGATTTGAGAATTCCCACAAACCACTCTGGATTTGCCATCGCCATTGATTTTCCTTTTCAATAATTTGCATAATTCTGAAGAAAATAAGTCATCGAATATTTTACTTAAACGAGCTAAAAAAGAGAACGCTTTTTGAAACATATATTAGAACTAATTATGCTTTTTATTATTGCTTTTTTCCTCAGCTTTTGTCACTTGAAGTTTCTCTGAAAATTAAATGATTTCGTAGGAACAATGCTTGTTTTCCAGTGATTTAATTCGCATGATTTAGTGTCATCTGATTTTATTTCACCTCTTTCATTTCAGTTCCATTTGTCTCCCAGGTTTTAGAAACCACCTGCGGACCGAGACACGCGAAAACTATTCCAGTTAATAGATCTGTCACCGGGGGAAGATCGCGAGTCCAATCACAGCCAGCGAATGAGCGTGACAAGTCGTGCAAGCAGACAAGCACAGAGAGTCCCCGCGAGCACCGCGGGGTTTCTTGCAAGCGTCGACTCGCGTCGACTCGCGGCGAACTCGCGGGCGGAAGAGCAATTTGCAAAAAGCGCTCTCGAGCTGCTGAACGGGAAACCGACAAAGCTTGTCGAGACAGGCGACGCTCAAGGTCTGCGCTCTCACCCTCACCCACGCACACGCTCCCGAAGGCTCGCCTTTCCACAGCCGCCACCCACGCCCCCATTGCCCGTCGCGCCGCTACCCCTTCTCTCCCCGCAACCCGGCCCCCGCCGCCGCCCCCCCGTCCCACCCCTTCTCCGCCCCGCCTTGTATCGACACTCGCCTTTTATTCGCTCCCGCCCGCTCCCCGCAACCGCCGCGCCGGCCCGCAGTCGCCAGAGCCAAGATATAAATAGCCAACCCTTATGAGCGAGTCGCCCTACACGGAACTTCCATTGCCAGATAAGATGGCAGTGTTAAGCAACATTCACATAGACTTTTAAAGAAATTACTTATACGCGTGTCTCGTAAAATACGAGAAAGAAGCGGTCTTCTTCCTCTTGTGCCGACCCCTTTTATAAAGGATGAAGATTTGGGGGAGATACGAAGTTAGAAATCTCTCTTAACTGTCAGTGAAAAGGCCTCCTGGAGCAACTTGAAATTTTATAATAATTACGGTTTTCCGCGGGAGCTTCTGCAGCGCTTAGCAAGTCCACGAGAGGGATGGCGGGCGTAGGACGGAGGCCGTAGGACGGAGGCCGTAGGACGGAGGGTGTAGGACCGAGGACGGAGGGCGTAGGTTGGAGGACGGAGGGCGGAGGACGGAAGGTGGAGGACGAAGGGTGGACGCTGGAGGTCGGAGGTCGGAAGACGGTGGACGGAGAACGGAGGACGGGGAACGGGGAACGGGGAACGGGGAACGGGGAACGGGGAACGGAGGACGGAGGATGGAGGCCGGAGGCCGCTGGGGTTGGGGCGCCAACGGTGATTGGAGGTGTCAGAGAGCGAAGGAAAGGGAGAGGATGATGGGAAGAGTAGGGGGGATTTTGGAGTGAAGAGAGAGTGAGATGGACAGGAATAAGAAGGGTAGAGATTAAGCGGAAGGTATGGTCGAAGGCGTCTGCAAAGGAAACAATCCAAGTGAGGAAAACAATGGTTGGAGCAAGCGGTTTGAGATGCTCAAGGTTTCTGGCTTAGATGCGGGCAGGTAACACTCAAAGGTCTCGTTGTGTTAACGCTTGCACATACGAATGTACTGCAAAATATGTACTTAAACAACAACAAAATTTATTTATTTTATTCATAAACTTAAAACTCATCCTAATGATCAATACTATTAGAGTACCTCTTTATGACGTACGGGTGATAAAAATGTGTGTCTCCTCTCATCCTCAAAATGTAGAGGAGAATTTAATAGTTAAGTAAAACAACATGAATCTACAGAGAAGTGAAACTTGATCGAACAACAGTGAAATCTCTGTGAATAAGCGACTACCAGCCCTCCTTGCATGCACGGCTAACACGTAAATGAGTATTGTGCTCTGTTGCTTGGGAACAAAATTTTCTTCTAAGGTTTCGACTCAATTTCAGATTTCTGCACTGTGTCAACAGTATATAATCCAGTACGTTTGCCACCACAGCACTTCTTCACTTACCAATTTGAGCGTTTTTTCTTTTACCCCACCTTCGGCGTTTCCCATTTCCTCCTTAACCCATTATATACAACAGAATTTACTACTCCAGATTTCGTAAATCTTAGCTTCATCTTTTTCCAGCCTTCGTGAATCTGTCGCCAGTTCCGTTTCCCATTACCCGATTAGATGAATAATATTTCGTCAAATAATGAGTTGCAGAAGAAGGAAGATATAATTGTGTATATTTGCGTAGAGCTTTTCCAAACTCTTAGGAGATATGAAGTGGTACTTGCAGTTTATTAAAAACATTATTTACTTGAATATCTTGAGATAGTTATGCGACTAATAAAGCCCTTACCATAAACCTCAAGATATTATTTTTTGCATGGCATTCTCACAAGAGTCTTCGAAAATACTGAATTACATTATATTTTCCAAATACTTAGCAAGTACATAGTACGTATCGCACTTACTTTTTTAGAATTCTAGTCTTAATTTATAAAACGTATTAGCATGGAACGGAAATTAGTAGGGTGTTAACGTGAAGGAAGTAAATTACTGCATTATAAAAAAGCCGACCAAAATAATTCTAAGAGAAAGTTAATTTTTCTTTCTTAATGTCTGCTACAAACTTAATTCACCGCAAAATGCCAGCAAGAGAAGTTCCGTAAGTAGTCTGGCTAAGAATATTACAATTAATGATAATCGATTTTTCTAGATACACATTTAGTAATTAAATGTAAAAATAAAATTGCACATTCATTACAAAGTAAATAAAATTGTACTAAATATCACAAAATTTTAATGGTTTTAAGAATAAAAAGTTCATATAAACACATTCTCCCACTCAGGATGTAAGTCATTTTGAAGCATTCTGAAGCACTCATATGTGGGGATGCGAAATAATATTTTATTTGCAAATACCAAACAGTATACCCATATTTCTGCGTCGTAAATGGAGAATGGTTACGTCCATCGACCTGTCTCACTACTCTCTCTATTTGTCCCCCACCGGCGCCCCCGCACCCAACAACTCCCTTCACACTTCCCCCGGACGTCACAGATCTGCCCCCCCTCCCGGCGGTTCCACGCGTTGCGCCTTCTCTTCCCCTCCCCCTGCTTCCCCGCCCGCCCGCCCACCCACCCACCGAATCCTCTGCTCCGCTCACCGCGACCCCAATCGCCCGATAATACCGCATTACCAACACTGGCTGATGGCAGGGATCCTCACACTCCCGCCTTTGCTCTCCGCGTGTCGCAGCCGTCGCCGCTCCCCCCCCCCCCCGCCAGGCGCCACGCCCCGCCGCTCCCGAGCGCGAGGATAAAGGCGTCAACGTGCCGCTGCCCTCGGGGCCGCTATCCGGGTACAAATTGGAAGTATATTGGTCGGAGGTTCTCCGGGATATTGCGGGCGCCACCAGCGCGTCCTCGGGTTTGCGCTTCTCTCGCCGGTGACACGCGGTGAACAGGGGGCGGAGGGTGGTGAGGACGCCGTTACGTGGCCGAGTTCCCAGGAAGTCAGAGTCCCTCCCGGACGCGTTCAGGAGGAAGGAAAGGACGAGCAAGGAGAAACGGAAGTCAGTATGCGCCAAAAAGACACACATGATTAAGATGAAATTGTGAATGTAACTACACATGGTAAGACAGACTCGTTGTTAATTTCAATCGTGATACCTCGATTATTTTTATCACAAATATATTACGTCAATTAAGGAGACATTTTAATTAATAGTATATCAATTATTACTCTTCTCAATGCGTATTATAAATAATATTCAGAAAAAGTGCATTGTTTATCATCTAATTTGGGAGGAAGGGTCTCGAAACAAATGTTGATAGGACATTACTGTGCCAACAGCTTTAAGATGATGAACTGTGTCTGGCTGCAAGACATATTGTCTTCATCGAATGATCGATTGGTCGACTGGTTCAAAGGAGAGAGAATACTAACTTTTTTCACATCCAAAATTATACTAAACCTCATAAGTACGGTGCTTTTCACGAAGATCAGCCTACATTTTCATATTTTAAATGAATTCAATATAAACCAACCTCTCATCCACAAAAGGTTTTCATATTCTACATGCTTGCAAACATTTTTTTGTTTTCATAAAACGATAAATCTAATGTTTCATTAACTTGAAACGTATATACGAATTAACATTATAAGACATCACGTCATTCAACAAAATGTAAATGGCTTCTTTCGAGCTCAGTATTAATAATTATGGAATGAATAATTACTAAGCAGTTCTAAGTGGCATCAAGAAAAATAAAACCCTTTCCAACATCAGAATTAATCAGTGCCATGTTTATTTACAATTTAAGAAACTTGGATTTTCATTTATATGCATCCATCAGTTTTAATGCTGAAGTACACAGAACGATGGAACGACACAAATGAGAGCTACGTATTGTCGAGAACACGCCTCGACGAGTAAAAAAGATGGCTGGAAGCGCCTAGCTCACTTTGCGAAGTTTGTTTCACGCCGAGCTATACTTCTTGCGGCGAGCCTTAAATGCCATTACACCGAGCAAATTTCATATACTGATGCTTTTTATTCGTATCTTAATGATCTCATCCATAAACATGGAGAAGAATATTCAGTGAAGAGGAAAAACGATGCGCGGACGCTTTCTCTATTCTTTTTCCCGGTCGCTGACGTCATTCCCCGGCATTTGCATCGGCGAGTTGGGACGTAGTGGGACCAGAGCTATAGCAGCAGCCTCTGCTGAGTGTTCGGGACACTTCGGGTCCGCTCGGGCGCTTCCGAGGCGGGTGATGCTTTTCGAAGAACGGCGATCCGCTCTTATGCGGTTCGGTCGTAAAACAAGAAGTCGCGAGAACGGCGGGCCTATTTTATCCCTTTGATACGGCAGTTCACGAGCAGCAAGAGCCTGCGGGCGGGAGGGAGCAAGCCGCAAGAAAAGGTTCTGCCCAAAATTCATTACGTTTTATGTTGCTGTAGAAGGTTGTAGCCAATACTTGCAGATGATAGTGTAAAATGGGGGCTGAGAATTTCTCAGCACGGTAGTTTCGCTGAAATCCTTTCGCCTTTTATTTCCTCCCAATACACAATCGCGGTGTTGTAAGAGAAAATATATCGAATAGCCGAGAGCCCTATGGTTCGTGGATGGCGATCGTTTACATTCACGTCTACGCAAGTAGAAATGGAAGTTGCTATTTCGATTTAAAGATATAATTTTATTCAGCCATTTGTTTATCTTGAATGATGTTCATGAATGGGATACCGACGGAGATGGTAACATTAAAACGTTTTCGGCTGAAGGTTTGATTATTTATGAATACACAAAAACAAATACATCTAGATTAAGATAACATTGTTTTCGGGACACTTGTATTCCGCACTATTCATTTATATGTATAGGATTTATATTATTAAAAATGCATTTAATTAAAACCACTACCAATCTTTCGGCTTGTTTAGATTGTCTTGGAGAAACAACACAACACATAAATTTGTCCAAGAATGATACATCAAAGCTTACTGGTTTTTCTGTATCTTCAAAAGTATACTTTTGGAAGTAGGAAAAGATAATTTAACATATATTCTTCAGAAAAATTAGCATTACCTATTAAACAAAAAAATCTCACACAAGAACAATGGTATTTAAGATACAATATCATAATTAGTTGAAGAACAAGAACAAAAATATTTCATTGAAAAAAAATAGAACACGCATTCTTTTCAATGTTTCATTGATAAGAAACAATTTCTTTTAGAATGAATATGTTCTTCTTTCCTTCCATCGACATATAAATTACATGCGTTGATTGCGTTATTCATGAATGTTAACACAAAATCATTATAATCAGACAGCTTACGCCTCAAACCGAGATAATCTTCTAATAAGAGAATGGAAAATGCTCATTATCATCGTCATCAACATATTCAAGAATGCTAAGAAGCCCCGAACACCTGCAACCAAGTTTAGCGATGCACTGGTAACCAACGGCAATAAATCTTTCGTTGGCTTTCAACTTTTTGTATCTTTGAAGAATGGCCGCTTCTCTGATCTCATAATCTCGAAACTTAATATGAATACTTCTCATGATATTGGGCACTGCAGGTTGTATAATGCTAAGGCAAAGCGATGAAGGAAAAAAGAAAAGGGGCCGTGAAAAAGGAAAAAAAGAGAGAAATAAGGGGAGATAAAAAAAGAAAATTAATGGAAAAACAAAACTCCATAACGATGAAACAACTTTATTTGTAAGGCAAGGAGATATAAATTTTAAAACATTCTATAAAATACATCCTCCGTTCAGTAATATGTTATTGTCCCATGTATTCTTTTCAAAATTATCAAAAACTGATCACATATCTGCAGCCTCCCCGCCCTCGTAGACTTACAACTTAAATCGATACTTCTCTATAGATGGAGCATGAGAACCATCCGATGGCATCGGACAGCGTACGAATGACGGGGAAGTGCAGAGATGAAAGAAACACGCCGCACAGGACGGACGTGACCAAGCGTGGCGAAGGCGAGCGACTCGGCGCACGGAAGGACGACACCCGGGGGGGGGAGAAGTGGGAGAGGGGGGGCACGAGTAGAGCAACAACAAAGACCGTAGATGTTGTCTCACCGTTCCACCTGAGATTACGAAAGCTGCAGGCGGCGGCAGCCTTCGCGCTATCAGCGGGGTAATGATCCGAGACCCCACCCTTGGGGCACCCCGCGGGCGCCAGGACGCCGGAGTGAAGCGCCCCTATTACGATTGTTGATACGCCGAGGCTCGGCGGGGAGGCACGGGGCGGCGGCGGGGCCGGGGAGGGGCGGGGAGGGAAGGGCAGGGGAAGGGGAAGGGGAAACGGGGAGTGGCCGAGTAGAGCCGCTGCCGGGGCATTCATCACTGTCAACAAAGACGGGCAAGCCAGGTTTAATCCGCAGCCGTTGACAAACAGGCAATGAATTGATGAAATATTGATCAGATTGTCCGGACGTCAACAGAGGTGGGCGCCCGGGACGCCGCCGCGGGCCCGGCCGGGCGCCCGGGCACCCTTCGCGCCGGCGATTGCTCTTCATTCGCACTGCCGCAATCTTTCCCCGCTGAGCAACGGGGCTGTGGATCGCACGAATTTCGTTGGATACAGTTCAGAGAAAAGAATTATTTATCGATTGTCTAGATGACCTGTGCAAGATGGGGTTATCCCAACAAGTACAATCGATTCCCTCTTGACAAGCTGCACGAATTGTACACGAAACGTCGAGGTGTTAATAATTAATAAATGACAATGAATAAATATTAATTCCTGGTATCTCTAATTAATCTTGTATAGACTTGATTTATATCCAATGCTTCAATCATCTCACCACCATTAAACAAGGATCAACAGGAATGACCAACAACATCCTACATATTATTATTATTATTATTATTATTATTATTATTATTATTATTATTATTATTATTATTATTATTATTATTATTATTATTATTATTATTATTATTATTATTATTATTATTATCATTATAATCATTATGTTATATTAAGTTTCTAATACGGGGAATGCGTGATCTTATACATGGATTTAATATATGTCAGGAATGCGCCGAATTACATTCAGACAGCTACAAAGTTAGCAATTTTAAAATTCACTGCTCACAAAATAAAATGCCTATTGAATTGGTAATATTTTACAACCATATATTTTTATTGGACAGTCATTGAATCTATATCTTGACAAAAAATACATTTCGTTTGATATAAAAGAATTAATGAGATAGCAATGCAGTTGATTCATTTAAGCCTTTCTCGTTCTAACGAAAACGAAGTAATGTGTTTGCGAATTGATAAAAAGTACATGTTACACATTCTGAGATGGCCACATTCTTTCAATATAAAGATATCTACCGTCATTTCTTACAGCGTACGGTCATTTATTTGAAATATTTTAAAAAATATAGGAATTACATATTAAAATAGTATATTAGAAAAAAGACAACATTTTTAATAAAATAATGAATGTTCATTAAATAATACTGTTATATAAACTGTAACCATCGCGAGTACAGGAGATAAAAATCGGCACAAATAACGTGATAATAAAACCGAGATTTTCTGTGGGTTTCAAAAGTAATACATACAAAATTTGAACCAATATTCTACTCAAACTCAAAGTTTTAACGTGATGATTGTTTACCTAAAATTTTACGTAAACAATCACGTTAAAAATTTGAAAACCACTCCATCTTACTAAAAAGTGTGTGTCGTTAACCCCACAATTCCCATTACACAGGTGCTCGATATGCATGCAGGAGACATCTGGGTATCCGAAACTTGAAGTTCGCCTCCTACCTAAAGGCCGGGCGGGCCAGGCGACAGCGAGCAGCACACAGTTGTGAACTGGGGAGGAAGAGGGGAAACCTGCGGCGAGGGGGGTGGGGTAGTTCGCGGGGAAACGGCGCGGTCCTTCGCCGGCCGCAGTCCGTCCACCCCGCTCCACCCTCGTCCTCCGCGTCCTGCCCGGTGCCGTTCTCAAGTCCTCCCGCCCGTCCTCGCGTCCCCCTGCCCACCCACAGGCGACGCGGCCGCGCTGTGGTAGCGGTCCGTCTCGGGGCCCGGGGCGGAGGCGCAACTCGCAAGTTTTTTCATTTATATTTCCATCTCTTTAACGACTTGTTCGTCTTTCACAAACGGAATAAAACTTCTTTTTTATTTTGCATTTTCAATACCGAGCCGGGAATAAGGCTGTTGCTAATCCTCACCCCTGCGCGGCGCAGCTGCGCTCACACGTGGCCGGCGGCATGGCGGACGGCAAGGCCCCGGACGGCGAAATGGCGAGCGGGGAGGGGGAGGACGGCGTGGACGACGAGAACTGCGAAACCGCGGGGACGGTGGGGATAATGAGGATGACCACGAAAGCCGTGAGCTGGTGAGGACAGCTGGGACAGGCGGGAACGGCGGGTAGGAGGGCAAAGGGACGGTGACGGCGGGGGGGATGGCGAGGACGGCGGAGACGGCAAGAACGTCAGGGTCGGCGAAGCGGCGAGGGCAGGGGGGACGCTGGCATTGTCAGGGTCGGTGGGGAGGGGAGGGCGGAGTGACAGCGAGGACGGCAGATACAGCGGTGGTGGCGGAAATGGCGGGCATGACGAGGGCAAAGTGAACGGCGGAAACGGAGGGAATGGACGGGAACGACGAGGACGGCGGGGACTACTGAGACAGCGCATGCAGCGGTTGTAGTGAATGCAATGGAGACGTGTGTCCGCAATGTAGTCATGTCGAGGACGCGGCTGGTGAGAGGAAATAAGGATGTGTCTGTGACTGCGTTCAAGAATGAGCGTGAATTACGAAGACCGCGGACTGATACGACTACAGATGTGCGAAGGGCGAAAATAAATTTCCGAGAAGTTACCTGGGTACTGAACATCAAATCGAACGAACTTTTTATTTACTTTTATACACATACCATTACAATAATCCAAACACATTATAATAAAATTGTATCATGGAAAATGATACATCATAAAACTAGCAGCCAGAATAGAAAGTTGGGGAAATAACGAAAGCAGAAACTGCAGGACAGCACGAAAAAACTCAATAAACCACAGTCATTTGCTTTAGCAGCATGCCCAACGAGATCGCAGATTATGATAGCCAACGACACATGGAGCACTGGTAAACGGAGAGCTAGATGATGTGGATGGGAGCAGGTGACGTTTATAACCCACTATGGTACCCGACTCTGATATAAGCCCCCTGGGCTCTAGTGCGCCGAGCTTCTGCAGCACGCATAACCGATTCCCTGTGACCACTGAACGCAATAGCGCCTATTCTGACCCCACTCGATACCACACGCACGCCCTCTTTTATCGCGGAGTTCGTTTCCTATCTATTGCGCCGTATGCGAAGCCGTTTATTTTTTAACCCGCAAAATAAACGATAACTCAACAACCCCGCGCTGTCGAGGCACACAATAAATTGTGGCATTTGGTCGCATTAACCAATATCCAGCTACTTCCACAGGATGTATTAGAGTAAAAGTTAAACAAATTTCTACGGCATGTAGAAGATTCGAAGATCATCACGTTTGCACAAAAAACATATGGTAAGATATATCATTCTAAGTTACGCATGTGACATTGAGCCCTCATTGGTAGAGAATTTTCCGTGGTTTCTCCCATCAATACCAGCGAAAGCCAGTGCAGTAACCTTACAAACGGGTCACGGATTGCGCACGATCTTTCCTTCCTCTCCCTTCTTCCTTGTCCTATCCTCACCCCTTACTTACACACTGTTACGCTTACACTAACGTGCACTACACTATCACACATGTCTAAGAACAGTCGGGAGCGTCGAGTTAGTCCCTGTTGGGGTACTCAGCACTGGGGAAAACACTGCAAGGCGAGTGCAGGTCGGCGCTGAATCGCGCCATGCAGTGGGAGATGGACACCTTTCGCGATACGCATGCATTGCACTTACGGGAGTTATGAGCATAGCAGTTGACGGAAACGCGAAATATTGAATAAATCAATCAAACTCATCTTACCCTGATGTTCAAAATATACATACTCTGTCATGGTCAGTGAGATTTTGCGTACCTGCCAAACAGCAGTACAAGATATGTTGCCATCCAATTAGGGCCAAATGTCAAAAATGTAACTTCATAATATGAGATTTCCCACAGGTATATTGACAAGAAGAGTCTGTCCTTGACCCCTCTAAATGCTCTGGACGTTTATAATATTCTGAGACCTAATAAGATTCTAATGGCCTGTACATGCCATCATGTACTAGGATGAGTTTAGGAATACCTCCATCTACATTTTATTTTAGAGACTTCCAACGTTGGGATCTCGGAATGCGTGCAAGATGGCGTCGATACCGAGTTGGGGGGGGGGTGAACGAAACGCGGAGGTACAGAAAGGCAAGGTAACGTAAACCGGCATGGGTCGACTCGAATGTTCTGAGGAGACGCCCAGCCAATATCCTCGACGGCTCGAGTTGCAGAGGCGTACCCCGCGGACGAGTCGAATTCGCAGGAGTAATATCCTCACTGTGCTGCCTCAACTACGGAAGACGAACACCCCTCACGGTCTTAGGGCGACGTTCTCCAAAGTTTATTTCATCCGCACACGTTTGTCTTTGCTGGAATATTTCACGGCTTCAGAAGGCATGAAAACTACCAAGATTACCAATTATAGAATAAACAAAAAAAAAGATATAAATGTATCAGGATAAAAAATAGGTGGCATTACCAGCTCTTATGTTGCATGTTGACTCATGATCTCAAGTTAATTGAACGTTTATTTCCTGATTTGAAGCCCAAACACAATGGAGATACCGATTAAAGCCGACGGTATATAACATTTAATTTATTTTTGCTGCGTTTTTGAACGTTTAGGTGGCGACTGCCTCACATTAGCCTGTTAATTCAATATTTCAACACAACCTGACTGCAGTAAAATTAAATTATCATACGAGACTACAATGGGTCCATAGAACGAATAGTTATTTTGATATTTTTTCTGATTATTATATCAACTCTTAGATATGAGATCGTATCCACTGCTTTTCACAGCTTGTCTCACACAGAAGTAATAGATGGAATCTGCAGGCCTCATCTACATTCTAAAGAACCATAACGTTTTCGTTTTAACTATCGTTTATTGTCTACAAAAGAATACTATGACCGTACTACAGCTTTTGGTATGTGACAAAGTGCACTGGGTAGCGACACAAACGTTTCAGATATCCGATGTATATTTTTGCTAAAGCGGTCATCCCCTTCAGATATACCGTCCGAAAAGTGTGTTTCAACGAGCACCCCAAATATTATTGTACCGTTTAAGATATCGAAATGATATTTTGGCATTAGATAGGTAATATAGAAGCGCACGCTGTAACGTAAACGATGTATTAGATTTCACACATCATGACCAAGCAGCCCATGGTGTAGTGGTTAAAAGACTATGAGCTCCATACCGAGATATTTAACCCTCTGTTACAATTAGTGGATTTGAACAAGCTTAAGCGTTTACATAATAATTCAATGACTGGTACCTAGCACTCACGAACAAAAACATTCCAGTTGGAGCTACATCAATGGGTGCAATTCGAAAAAAATAAAGTTATCTTAAATAAACCCTGAAGGAAAGTGTGGGTATCCAATCAACTATTGTATTATGTGTGCCCCACATCACTTGCTGAACGCCAACCAGTGCATTTCGATATCTTAAGTTATTAGGGGTACTCATTGAAATACATCTTAATGAGGGCATAGAGAATACAAGATGTATCTACGAGGGACGGTAACCACAAATGACATCCGATATCTAAAACATTTATGTTTCTCTACACAATGCGCTTTGTCATATCCCAAAACGCCATACTATGGTCATGCTATCCACTTATGAGGAGATTGCAGCACTCGGGTAGCAAAAATAATTAAGAATTTCTTTCCCTCTTTGCTTTCTCGCTACAGAGTAGAGAGAAATTTATATAATGCTTCGCGTAAATACGGTGAACTTTTGGCAGAAAAACTCGTATTACAGGGCCCTGGTCACTAAAAAATGGATAAAACTAGTTGATAAATTTAGAAAACAATCCTCTAACACGTGGTGTAGCCAGAATCCATGTTTGATGCCGAAAAATCGAATGACAAAACGTCTGTCCGTCTGTCAGTCCGTCTATCTGTCTGTCCGTCTGCGAACAAAGCTAGCGGCTAAACTGTTCAGCCAATTTTCTCCAAAATTGATATTCCCCAATCGATCTGACTGAATTTGAAAGCGATATATTAATTAATACTTTACATCAGGCCCTTTGATCTTTTCAAAATTAAAAAAAATGTCTTCATCATTTTTAATTCAATTTTGTTTTTGGTTAGTGTAAAGGACGTTTAAGATAATGGTGCATGTCCCATGTTCGCTGAAAACGTGATGTTTTGAAAATTGTATAAGTTCGAAATTTTTAGGAGTGTTGCTACAACTAAAATATTAAAGATATAGATTTTTTACTTGAATGAAATCTGTTCCTTAAAGATAGATTTTGAAATAAGGTCAAGTACCATTTTTCGGAAATTGGAGTATTTTCGCGTAATTTGGCGTGAAAATACGGGCGAGAAATTATGTGCTGTTTAGCACCACTATTTCTTTCATAAAAATACCACGGTTTCCGTTCAAATTCTAGGAAGAATTCTTTGAACCATTTTAAGCCGAGATTTCTTCGGAGAGCCCTTCGTGGTGCCGAATCACAGTTCGTAGATGTATTTTAACGTAGATGTATTTTAGTAGTTCACACAGGAAAATAATTGATAATATCTAAATGCATTTTGTGGCGACATGATAATGGAGTGCAGCAATTATGAGTAAGCACTTAACAGAATACGTTATACATAATCTAGTATTTCCAATTTTACCGTATAAACGGGTGATTCACGTGAGAGCATTTAAAGTCAGAAGAGTGAAAAGGCATATTTTAATAATTCTCTACTTGTAACATTGCACAAAGAGATAGTAATGAAGTAATTACAGAAACACAACAATCAGTTAATAATTAGTCATGAACATTGAAAATCCAGACCGTATGTAGTATTAATTGAGAAGTGCACACACGTGATATAATGAGCGAAACCGCCAAAACCGAGTAACAAAAACCTTCAATAAGTCTATTTATAAACTATTTGAGTAGAAAATCAGTGTTAGTTTTACCTCATCCTTTTAACGATTCATTGCCTCCATTTGCCTTCGAGCCATGTAAGCAATACATTTAAGCGTCACAGAAGGCCAGGGATATTTTTTAAAAGAAGAGAGATTTTAAAACGTTTTTTGCACAGAAGAATAGCTGATATGCTATTAAATAATATATTTTCATGTTTGTATCTTCTTATTGGATAAATATAATAATCAATATTTTTTAATTTGGAAGTTTATTAATTAAGCTCATACGAAAGAACGACTATGTGAACAAAAATATAAAAGCATTTGATTTTTGGTTTTCCTTTAATGTTACAAAATGTCTACATTATCAGTATATAGTAAGGAATAGTAGTGCACCTAAACAGCACGTAATATACGTGTGAGATAAATTCATACAGTTCGCAGAAAATAATTAAGAGAGCGCATAGTATACAGTTCTCTTCTCGATAACAGAATACGAGGATTGGAAAGATCAGTATTACAGAGATAATCGTAATGACTTCTCATGAGTAATAACCTCCCCAAAATGCTCATCTCACACAATTCTCCATTCAAAGATAGCTCACACAGCACTTCCACTGCTGAATACCGGCTGAAGTGGCTCGGGGCATCAACTGATATCACCTCAGTGCTTCTCACATGTAGTCCCGATGGTGACTAGATAGCTAGGTCGAGTTCAATCGCTGTATGGAGAAGAATTCAAGCGGTCGACTGCTCCAATCGGTAATTTTTCGAGGTTTCTTCGATCAATACCAGGTGAATGTCGGCGCAGTACAAACAGGCCATACCGCGCGCGATCTTTCCTTTGTCCTTGACCTGTCCTCACCTCTTATACACACACACACACACACACTTACATGTACTCCACTATCACACATCTTGGGAGCACAGGATTTGTCCCGACTAGGGCGGTAACAGTTTATGACACCTTAATACATGTAATCGTGCCAGTTGACACCAAATATTCTGGTCGAACTTCTCTTGACACTCCATTGATGATGGTGGAAAATAACATACTTTTATTCCCATTATCTCTGTAATTCCTAGTCCGATTTCTGTCGGCAGATACCTGGATGACGGAAACCCGCATGCTCGTGTGAAGTTCGGAGCTGGATCTCACTATCCAGTGGGGGGAAGAACACTGCCACCTCCCATGATAAAAAACATGCACTACACACACAGAACTAATGACCGTAGCAGTCGACGCGAACGGAAACACGAAATAATCAATGAATCCACCGCCGAACACTCACCATTCTAAACCACCCACCACGCAATGCGGTTCGCCAACCGCCTCATCCCGTCGCGCCTTGCCTCCCCTCCCTCCCCCTTCCCCCCTTCTCAGCAGAAGGTCGGTCGGCCGGTCGGCCCACTCTTCCGCGTGCAACCGCAGCTTCGTTACTTAATTAAATAGAAAGTTGCGCGCAACTTTCTGGCGCAGTCTAACTCGGCTGTTAAATAAACATCAACACGAAGGCGAAGGCCGTGCCCGCCCGCGTGCGTTCAGAGGCAGCTCCCCTGAGGAAGGCCTCTTTTTGCGGGCGCGTCGCTTAATTCGCTGAACATGTCCGCGGGAGGCTGGCAATTGGATAAGCGAAGGCGTGACTGGCGGCGGTGACGTACGGGGAATGCCACGACGCTCCAGCGAGCGAAAGTGGCGCCTCTCTTCCTCCTCATTTGCTTTTTTCTCGTAAATTTCTTCCTTCTCCTTTTCTTCTTCATCGCTTTCTCATTCTCCTTCTCCTTTCGCATCTCCGCTTTTTCCTTTTGCTCCTTCGTTTTCCCCTTTTGATTCTCCTTCTCCTTTTGGTTTCTTCTACAGTCATATCCTTACTGCAGAGTTGGCGACCTAGTACAGAAAATTAAAACTTGCTTTCGTTCACATCTGATGCCATAGAAACTCTTTGAGGGTTGATGAGTTTGATCCGTACATGAAGTACAACTCCAGCCCAGGAGCTGGGACGGACAACCCAGCCGTATGAATGAATAACCAACAGACCGACACCGGTCGGAGGTTTCCGCGGTTTCCGACGATCAGCTCCCAAAATATACTGGAGAAACACCTTACACGGGACATAAACCGCGCGGTGATCCTATTTCATCATTCGGCTGTCACTCCCATTCTTAGGTCAGCACATAATTTTCCATCCTCCACAATTTCATAAGACTGTGAGTACGATTGTTAGAGGATCGGGTCAGACTTGACCTTTAGCATCAATGCAGTGAAAGAGAAGTGGTGTGTGTATTGTCAAAGACAGAAGAAGAATGAAAGGGAACGATGGACTGAGACGGAGAAATTCTGCTTTATTTTCTAAGGTTTTCGATTTCTTGAATATTCTTTGCCAAATTGTGGATTTCGTTGATTTAATGAGATGATTTAACAATACATCGTAGTTTGTTTTTTGCCAACCACACCACAATAAGGAGGTGAAAGCTTCCATGTCTTCGCAGAATTACAATATACAACCCTAACGCAGAGGAATGGCTGTTTATGTTTTACATCTCATCTTCAGTAACCGGAAAAATACGTCATCTCGAAGGTATCGTGTCGTTAATTGTGTAGCAGTCGGTGCGCTAAACTTCCATTTCTCCCTGGAGCCAAATTATGATCACTTTGTGTGGCATGTGAGATGAATGAAGCGACTACGTGGCAGTTTCCTGAGGTTCCCCTGTCCCGTGTTAGTTCTCTCCGGACTGCCATTGAACCACTGTTCCATCATCGATCGTCCCATCATCATTAGCACATGATAATCCCTCGCATAATACACCTCCCCGATAAATTAATTAGGACCTTTGTTGAATGTATGAGGTTTACCAATCAGGCCCTCCAGCTTAGCGATAAAGTAATTAATCAGAAGTCTTAACAGTTTAACGAATATTTAAATATGTTTTACTCGTTTTGCATTGGTTCCTCTTCTACAATTTCCGTACTTCATTTTCGCATTATTCTGTAATTTAATGATATGAACACAAACAGTCCCGAAACAATAATTATACGGTGCATTAATAAAAGAAAAGTATGCACGCGCATATTTTAGTATAATATATTCAAGTAATTCATAAATACATATGACTACGTAATTCCATTATTCTCACAGGCGAACACCCACAAAACGAGCGCGCGGGACGCTTCCCATTAGCAATATTATTCTATTCAGGTGCAAGCCGGAAGAAGAATAGGCGCGGGCTGCGTTTCTCACGGCGACAGAAGCCATTCGGAGCTGGCGTGGCGCCGCGCCCCGAACGAACAGCCCGTTCCCGGAGGCCACGGGGTGGCCGGGGGGCCGGGGGCGGGGCGAGGAAGGTGGCGGGGGAGGGGGGCCCGTCGAGGAGGGGGGCGGGGAGCGGCGTCGGCGGCGCTCGCGTAGCGGGGTGCCCCCCGGGCGGTGGACAGGGGACGGGATCGGCGAGGGGGGCCAAAGGCGGCGCGGTGCGGCGCGGCGCGTCCCGGGCCGAGATGCCGCCGCCGCCGCCGCCGCCCCCGCCGCCAACGGGGGGCCAACGTTCTGCCGATCGTGACGGAAAATCGAAGTGCGAGTGGCGCTGCGCAGCGGGAAGCGGTGGCTGGGTCCGCGGTCCGGGTCGGCGAGCAACGCTGTAAAGGCTGATGGCGATGGAGACGGCACATGGATGCAGTGGTGAATGAAAATGTATACAAAGTATCGTATTACTTGTTTTATTTATTTATTATTTGTTTCCTATTTATTATTTGTTTCCTACTTATTATTTGTTTCCTATTTATTATTTGTTTCCTATTTATTATTTGTTTACTATTAATTATGTTTAATATTAATTATTTTTTTACTATTTATTACTTGTTTATTGTTTATTATATGTTTATAATTTATTATTTGTTTATTATTTTTGTTTGTTACTACTTATTAGTTTATTACTTTTACTTTACTTAAGACCTTTTCATATTCTCGCCTTCTGAAAACAAAATATATATGATTTATATGAAGATAGATTTTGTAAGAAATAAATAATTTGATGATGAAAGTTAATGGATAATTTGGTGCCAGATAATTTTAGTTTGAATTCCTCAATGAAACTGAATATCCTCCACATATTCCTTCTACATTAACAGTTATCCTGAAATATGGTAGTAAAAATGCTGATGGTGCTTTAAGTCGTTGTAGAGCAAATGACAGCAACGAGACTGGAAACCCTAGGAATGGTGGCTTTGTCCCATCGGGAAAGAGCTGTTACATTCAAACACTGCGACACCCAGTGCCAGAGAGTAGGGCGTCGTGCAAGCCACGACAACGCTCGCCCGCGAAGAATTTTCGCTGTGAATACAATGATGTGTCAATACGATTCTTTCATTTATTGAACAACGGAAGAAGTCAGACGGGAAACGCCGAGGCGCGACGGGGTGCAACAGTCTGCGGCGGTAGTGGCGGCGATGCCGAGGCGGTGGTGATGGCGACGGTGGTGGCGGTGGCGGCGGCCGAGCTGACAACGGTGGCGGCAGGGGTGCTGGCGCCGGCGCAGGCGGTGACGGAGGCGGCGGCGACGGCGGCGGTGATGGTAATGGTGGTGGTGGTAGTGGCGGGGGTGGCGGCAGCGGTGGCAATGGTGGTGGAGGCGGTGTTGGCGTTGGCGACGGTGGTGGTGGTTGTGGTGGTGGCGGCGGGAGCGGCAGCGGCGGAGGTATGGCGGAGATAGTGATGGTGGTGGCAGCGGCGGCGGCGGCGGTGGTGGCAGCGAGGGCAGTGGTGGCGGCAGCGATGGAGGTGGTGGTGGTGATGGTGGTGGTGGCAGCGGCAGCGGCAGCGGCGGCGGGGCGGCGGCGGGGCGGCGGCGGGGCGGCGGCGGGG
>BLKR01015157.1:0-101667 GCA_011170035.1 Teleogryllus occipitalis | reverse complement strand
TTCTTTCTGCCAGTGTCTCATCTATTCAAGATAAAAAATTCACAAGTTGTAATGCAAAATTTAAAGCAAAATGAATGCAATCTTCAATACCCAGTCAGCGATAATCGCAGTTAATGCAATATTGCTACTGATTTTTCTTTCTTTAAGTATAGAAGTACGACTACTCAATTAATGGCGGAGTAGGTTATTTTAAATCAGTCTCTCATATCATATCCAATGCAAAGAAAAAATAATCGTGTTTACTTTAGTCAAAGTTGTGTTTTAAGTGCGTCCAGGTGACCCCGTTAGCAGCGTTGCGAAGAAGAGTGTTTAAGATGTGGGGAAAGATCACACAAAATGGAGACGAGTTCCCCGCACTGCACGCCCACATTCACCATTCAGGAGGGGTCGCTGGCTGCAGCACCATGCCGGCCGTCAAGTTCATGCCCGTCAGCAAGTATACCTACGAGAGAACTTATTATGCTACATTAGTTTATTACCGAAGGAGTAGAATATTTTATATCAGACTGAAATATTTTCCATTTATAAGAGAAAAAAATTGTAGTTACTTTGGTCGAAGGTGTGGCTTAAGCGCAACCAGGTGACATCGACAGTGTCGTGGCGAAGTAGAATGGTTTATTTTCCGAGGCAAAACCTCACAGAAAATAGAGACGAGTTCCCCAAGCTGCACGCCCACATTCTCCACGCAAGTACGGCCGCGCGTTGTCGGTCCGCCTCAGCACCATGCCGCGCCGTCACGTTCATGCCCGCTCAAATATACCTACAGGAGACCATTTTAGACACTATTAGTTTATTGCTGAAGGAGTAGATTATTTTAAATCAGTCTCTCATATGATATCCATTGCAAAGAAAAAATAATCGTGTTTACATTGGTCAAGATTGTGTTTTAAGTGCGCCCAGGTGACACTGCCTGCAACGTTGCGAAGAAGAGTGGTTGAGATACCGGAGAAAGATCGCACAAAATAGAGACGAGTTCCAGGGGCAGCACGCCCACATTCTCCATTCAGCAGTGGCCCACATATGTAGGTCCAGCTGCAGCACCATGCCGCGCCGACAAGTTCAGGCCCGCCTTGACGTATAGCTACACGAGACCATATATGACTATATCAGTACATTAAAGTTGGAGAAGAATTTCTTATTTCAAACTCTCAAATTATTTATATTTCTAAGAGAAAATTAATCGTGTGCACTTTGGTCAAAGTTGTGTTTTAAGTGCGTGCAGGTGACTCCGCTAGCAGCGTTGCAAAGAAGAGTGGTTGATATAAAGGGGAAAGATCGCACAAAATGGAGACGAGTTTCTCGGGCTGCACGCCCCCATTCTCTATTCAGGAGCGGACGCCCTATATAGGTCCGCCTGCAGCATCATGCCGCGCCGTCAAGTTCATGCCCGCCTTGAAGTATACCTACGAGAGTCCATTTTAGTCTATATGAGTTTAATAATGATGAAGTAGAATGTTTTATATCAGACTTTAAAAAGATAGCCATTGCCAAGAGAAAACCTAACGGTGTTTACTTTGGTCGAAGGTGTGGTTTAAGGGTATTTAGGTGACCCCGCCAGCAGCGTTGCGAAGTAATGGTTTATATTCCGGGGCAAAATCTCGCAGAAAACGGAGACGAGTTCCCCAAGCTGCACGCTCACATTCTCCACTCCAGAACGGCCGCCCTGTGTAGGTCCGGGTGAAGCACCACGCCGCGCCGTCCAGCTCACGCCCGCCTTCATGTACACCTTGCGGGACCATAATTACTCTTTTGGGCACACTTGCTCATGCTCTCTACTTCCTGCACGAGTTTACATCAATTCATGAAATAAAAATCGCAAATTTTAATTCGGGCCACTGCCAGCGGGGCAAAGTAGACCGGTCTGTACTTCGGCTGACGGCCACGTACCATGGTGTCGCGGTCCCCGGGCTGCACGCCCACCGTCCTCATTCTTCAGGCTGCCAAGTGTTGCCCCCGTTGCAGCACCTGCCGCGCCGTCAGGATCACGCTCTGTAGCAGGTACACCTGCGCGAATCCACAATGATTCGTTTGGGCACACCTGCCCTTGCAGAGTTCTTCCTACGCAAATTTACATCGATTCAAGTAATAAAATTCGAATTTAATGTTAATTATAGTCAAGCAACAATAGAAATGCTATGAAATATTCATTTGGCGATCGTAGATTTAATATGTTAATACTATTGAATTAATTACTCCACCTCCGCGAGCACCGCTGCTCTACATACAAATTACACCTTAATTAATATCTTCGTTTTCCGCTAGCATCGCTGCGAAAAAAACGGTCTTCCTCAGACAATATAATTAATACTATTTTATAAGTGGAGGAGTGGATTTCGCTATATCAGTCTCTTAATTGTTTACCATCGCTAAAAGAAAACTGAACAGTGATTACTTTCGTCCAAGGTGAGGTTTAAGTTGCGTCCGGATGGTGGTCGCCACCAGCGTGTCGAAGTAGAGCAGTCTGCGCACCGGCTGCCGGCGTAGTAGAGCGCTCCCAGAGCTTCCGTCATAACCCCGCAGCGGCCGCCAACTGCAGGGCCCCTGCAGCAACTCCTGCGCCGTCCAGATGACTCCCTCCTGCGGGTGCACCTGCGAGAGACCACATTTACCCGTGTAAGCACACCGGCTCTCGCACAATTTTTCCGCACGAGTGCATCCCCGAAGTAGCCGTGAGGTATATTTTCACCTGAATGGGACACTTTCCTCAAGAGATTACACGTGCACGCGCAGTAAATCTGGGTGACCAGCGATCTGATGTTTTGGGAATGCAAGGCTTTTTTTTCGGTTATCCTCGTCTGAGAATTTAAGTTTTCTAGGCTCTTTATCGCATATTACAACATTGATTTTTCTTTCTCGAATACATACGTATAGAAGGTTTAAAATAGAAGAGAATGTTATGTAATACTGCAGAAAATCCATTTGGAGCATTCAACTGAATTACACTTTTTGGGGTCCCTTGATACCGAAAAATTGTATATTACAAAACGGCTGTCCGTCCGTCTATCCCTCTGTTCGTCCATCCAGCTGTGAACAGTACTAGCGCCTAATCTACACGTACGATCCTTCCCAAATTGAAGAACCCCCTGTCCGTCTGGCAAATAGAGAAAGGTTTGTAATGCTGTGCGTTAGATAACTTTATATAATGTAGCTGCAATGTTTGAGAGAAAAAAATTCATCGCCGGGGTCTTTTAACGAAAAAGTAGATACATCCAGTTGCCTAATTAAGAAAAGAAGAGCTAACACGTGATGTGGCCAGAATCGTGGTTTGTGAGTCCTTGATACCAAGGTGTCAATGGAAGCCAAACCGTCCGTTCGTCTGCCTGTCTGTCCTTGGTGAATACTACTAGCGCATAAACCATGCGTACGACATTATCCAATATGAAGAAACCCTTATCCATCTTGCAGTAGTTGAAACTTTAAAATTTTGAAAAACATTCTTTATAATTCATTTTATCTGAGGCCCTTGGGATATTTTTAACATTTTCTCAAACAGAACTCCATAACTTTTGTTGAAATTTCTTGTGAGAACAGAGTAAAATACACTTATATGGTGGTATTGTTCCATTTTGCACGGTTGATTGTCAATTTTCGAAAATTCAAAAGTTTGATTTGTTTACGTTAACGTCTTTCAATTACAAAACTGAAGTCCGTAATTTTTCATTTAAGCAAACTTTTTCTCCATAGATAAGTTTTTCATTAACGTCACATACTATCTTAAAACTTTTATTAGTAAATTCGGAAAAAAAAAATTTATTTTTGGCTTTACACTTTGGGTAGGGATAGTGCTAAATACACAAAAATGTTTTGTTTTTTGTGAGATTATTTGCAAGTTTGAAGTAATTATGTCTTGTGTTAATGCATTAGCGCAATTTTAGCCGACTGCAGGGAAATAATTGAATTGTGCGAAGCAATGTTCTTAAATTATAGAATTAAACTGTAATATTATCTAAATTGAAAGTTGCCTGGTTAAAAATGAACGGAGCTACGGCCTTTTAAAAAAGTATTTATTTCTCTGGTTTTAATGTAAAATTGCCCATATTCGAACTAATGAGGCACACTGAGTCCAATCCGTAACGTTTGATGATCATAAAATTATTCATTGATGATTATAAAATTAGTAGGACTGACAAGTTGAAAAGTACTATTAATTTTATTAGAACGTTGATATATAGCAAATTCTATGAAACGCTTCACAAATTGCCTGAATTGGGCATTTAATTAAATATCCTCAAATATGTTCAAGAGATGTTTGTTTTTGAAAAGTCTTGTGCTCTATAGGTTTTGTGCACTTGATATATTTTTCTTTACGATTATTAAATGAAATAGTTTGACGAAACTGTTTATACATTTGGAGACTGTATTCCGCACGTGATTCAGTGTCAACAGTAGATGATATCATACATATTTTCTTAAAGTGTCCTGGGCACACCACTGGACATAGTCTTCGCTTTACTCTCGATTCCTTCTGTTTCGTTGTGGTGCACACAAATGTAAACTTTAGTGATTCCGCATAAACAAGTAGAAGTTTGCCAGTAGAAGTTTTCCGCGTGTTCTTATTGCCGTCGGCATAGTTATTCGTTCTATATCCATTTCTACTTTTGGTTTCACAAGTGACAAAGCGAGATCCTTCAGAAAGCCCTATATAGTCATACTTTCTCCATGTTGTTTTGTGGATAAACAGTCACAATATTGGCTGCAGCGATGTTCATAGGAAAGAAAGTAAACCATGTGTGGTTGCGTTGATTACGATTGTATTCGAAGCTATTTCTGACCCTTTTTGCTCATGCAGCAGCTATCACTTATGTCATATTTCGCTACAATTCAATAGTTGAGGCGTTCTGCGAAAGATAATGAAACACCCATGCCAAAACTAGTCAACTCTTGCTGTGACTAGATAAAGCGACATTAAATATTTACGAGAAGTGACGGATAGACGGATGCGTTGGATGCCCGAGTATTTTGGGATTACCGCGCGCAGCCACTGGGTCTCGCCGTATATATGGGGCGACTATCCAATGTTGGAGAGCCCTCTCGACCCGCAACCGCCACGACTTGACGTGGCGTCAGAGGCGGGGACATCCAGGCGGGACGCGGCGTTACGGGGGAGCGAGGCCGTTGCGCGGCGCAGCATCCAGGAGGGGCTGTGTGCAGTGGGAGCGGCAATGCCCTGGCGCGCCGTGGCATCCACGATGGGCGCGGCGTGGCGGGCCACTCAGGCGGGCACGAAGAAGAGGGCCATTCATGCGAGGTGCGGCGTGGCATAGCGGTGATGTAGGGCGCGGCGTGGCGGGCCACCCAGGTAGGCACGAAGTGGCGGGCTATGCATGCGAGGTGCGGCATGGCAAAGCGGCGACGCAGGGCGCGGCGTGGCGGGCCACCCAGGCTGGCACGAAGTGGCGGGCCATGCATGCGAGGTGCGGCGTGGCAGAGCGGTGATGTAGGGCGCGGCGTGACGGGCCACCCAGGCTGGCACGAAGTGGCGGGCTATGCATGCGAGGTGCGGCGTGGCAGAGCGGCAACGCAGGGCGCGGCGTGGCGGGCCACCCAGGTAGGCACGAAGTGGCGGGCCATGCATGCGAGGTGCGGCGTGGCAGAGCGGCGACGCAGGGCGCGGCGTGGCGGGCCACCCAGGCTGGCACGAAGTGGCGGGCCATGCATGCGAGGTGCGGCGTGGCAGAGCGGCGACGCAGGGCGTTGCGCGCCGGGCCATCCGGGCGGGGCACGGCATGGCGGGCCTAGTATGCGAGATGCGTCGGGCGCGGCGGCGAGCCAAGGCGCGGCTGGCGGGCCATCCAGGCGGAGCGCGGTGTGGCGAGCCATCCTTGCGGGGCACAGCGTGTTTCGCCATCTAGGTAAAGCGCGGCGTGGCGGGGGTGGCGACGCAGAGCGTGGCGTAGCGTGCCATTAAACGGGGCGCGACGTGGCGGGCCATCCACGTCTTTGCGGCCGATCCGGGGGCGGCGACGGAGGCGCCGTGGCGGGCAATTAGGCGGGGCACGACGAGGCCGGTCATAATGGCGGGGCACGGCGTGGCGGGGTGGACAACGTTACGTCGCCAACCATCAAGGCGGGCTATCCGGACGAGGCAGGGTGTGGCGGGCCATCCAGCCGGGGCGCGGGGTGGCGGAGGCGGCGACGCAGGGCCTTGCGAAGCGGGCCATCCAGGCAGACGAGGAGTGGCGGGCCAACCAGCCGGGGCGCGGAGTGGCGGAGGCGGCGACGCAGGGCACTGCAAGGCGGGCGATCCATGGGGTGCGCAGAGCAGAAGAATGGCGACGCAGGAATTGCGAGGCGGGCCATCCAGCCGGGGCGTGGCGTGGCGGGCCATCCAGGCAGGCGAGGAGTGGCGGTCCAACCGGGCAGACGAGGAGTGGCGGGCCAACCAGGCAGGCGAGGAATGGCGGGGCAACCAGGCAGGCGAGGAGTTGCGGGCCATCCAGGCAGGCGAGGAGTGGTGGGCCATCCACGCAGGCGAGGAGTGACGGGCCATCCAGGCAGGCGAGGAGTGGCGGGCCAACCAGGCAGGCGAGGAATGGCGGGCCAACCAGCCAGGCGAGGAGTTGCGGGCCATCCAGGCAGGCGAGGAGTGGCGGGCCAACCAGGCAGACGAGGAGTGGCGGGCCAACCAGGCAGGGTATGGTGGGCGCGTCGACGCAGGGCGTGGCGTGCCGGATGCGTGGCGGGGGTGGCGACGCAGGGCACTGCGTGGGAGGCCATCCAGGCGGAGGACGCATGGCGGGCCATCCAGCGAAGGCGCGGCGTGCTGGGGCGGCGACGCAGGGCGCGGGGTGCCGGGTCATCCAGCCGGGTGCGGCGTGGCGAGCCATCCAGACAGGCGAGGAGCGGCGGGGGCAGCGGCGCAGGGCGCGGCGTGTTGGAAGCGGCGGAGCGGGGCGCAGCGTGGTGGGGCGGCGCGGCGGGGTGCAGCGCGGCGCCACGGAACGCTGTGGGCGCTGTGGGGGTGGCGGCCATGGGCGGCGGCAGCGACAGAAAGGTCAGCCAAGTCCTGAAGGAATTCAGAGTTTTGCTTAGTGTCCTGTGAAGAGGCGCATCTCCTCCTTACGGATTTTGTCGCGGTTGTTATTGCCCGACTTGTAGGTGTATTCCTCACGATGGACTGACATTTGGCACCAACCATTTTGTTCACAATCAAAATTGAATAGCGCATATTTTTCGCATGTGAATAAAAGTTTTTTTCGTACATCGAATCTTTTATTATTATTATCGTAAATATTGTTTATGTATACTTGCCTCTACGAAGGCTCATGGGTAGCATACTAGCTTCCCGTGAAGTAATAACGGATTCGATTCTCAGTTGAGGAAGAAATTCTATTGTAGCTTACTTTAAAATCATCTCTGTTTCTATTGCTGTGTGACGAAGAAAATCTCAGGCACGCAGAGATTGCTAGTTAGGGTGAAGGGAAAAACGTCGTGTCCACTACATGTCCTCCGCATGCAACTCAAGTGCGAATTAAACTAAGCCCACGCGTGCGGGACGCCGTTAGCTAGTAAGCAAAGTCTGTCTCTCGACGCAAAATGCTAAATGCATACATACATTGTCTAATGGTAGGAAATGGTTGGCGTGACATTTACAATTTTATACATAGTTTATTCTTCACGCGCTGTGTTCTTCTCCCGCCGATTCGTGCGATTCGGTATCGACCTACTCGCCGAACTGAGGGGATTCCCCGCACCAGCTCTCACCCTCAGCAGGAAACGGCACCACCAACTAGGAGGAAACTCTAAGCTCCCGTCACCAGTGAAAGCGTAGTTGGTGATGAAGCGTTTATAAGAGGAAACGACAAGACCACAAAGAGGAGAGAGCGTTCCGCGGTGCATTTGTAAGGAGATTTTCCGGCATTGATGCAAGTGATCACAGGACTGTACAAACTCCATGGACGAGACACTACAAATGTGCTGCAGAACATGATTGAATTCGACCTATGATATTCCCCTACCGTCGACCCTGAAAGCGTAGGAAGGGAAGAGGTTAAGTTACTCACTGAAGTGACTGAAGCTGCCTAGCCGGGAGGCCGCCGGGGACCGCCTGGGGGCAGGCGCACTCCGAAGGGCCCACGGCGCAGGTCTGTTGGCCCAGGGACGCTTGGCAGCCTGCCCCGCTCGCCCTCGCCCTCGTCCTCGACCGCGTCCTGCCTCCTGGGGGCGGAGGCGAAGGCCGCCGCCGCGAGCAGCAGCGGGGAGGGGAGGGCGGAGGGGCCGGGCCGCGGCTCCTCCTCCCGCTGCTGCTGCTCCGGCTGGGGCTGCTGCTCCTCCCGCTGCTGCTGCTGCTCCTGCTGGCGCTGCTGCTCCTGCTGGCGCTGTTGCTGCTCCTGCTGGCGCTGCTGTTGCTGCTCCTGCTGGCGCTGCCGCCGCCGCCCAATCTCCTCCGGCCACAGGCCAAGGGGCGTGCGCGGAACGAGGGCCGGGCCGACCAAGCGGATTGCCCTCTCCTCGCGCCCCCATCGCACCCTCCGCTCATGAGCGGGTGGGGGTGGCGGCGGAGGGTCCAGGGGACTCCGCCTCGTGGGATCCCTCTCCCATTCCGTCCATCGACTTACGTCCGGAACGGGAGAAGAATCCCGTCGCTGGACGCGCTCGTCCACTACCGCCTCCCACATCACTCTTCGCCTGCCGTCCTCCCGCCACTCCTCATACACGACGAGGGTCACCCACGAAATTGGAGGGTTGGGGTCCGGGCAGGGCCGAATATCTTGACCCCAGCCGTGAGTCGTAATGACCCTCAGCGGGGGTCGGGTGTCGTCCTCGCGCACGTTGGAGCTAGCGGGGGGCCCGCTGCTCGTGAGAGTGCGTGGAGACAGGCCAGGGCTGGACGCGGGTACCGGTTCTCGCCGATACTCCGTCAGCCTTCTTCTCGTGGTCACACCTCCTTCAAAATCATCATCCTCCTCGTCGTCCGCACATTCTGCGTACTCCGCCCACAAGTTGCCCTGGGCCGTGCCCCGCCATTCCTCCGTTTGGTTTAGCCGCCAGTACCTGTTGTAGTGCACGCGTGGTGCAAGGGGGGCGGGGACGTCGTCCTCCCCCTCTCCGTACACGACTGTGTACGAGCCACGGCTCTGCAACGCCTACGCAATTGATACACAGGAACAGTCATGTGGGGTTCATGTCCATTACTTTCACACTTCTCCTTCATTAAGGTGCCATTCATTAAAAAATCTCTCTCCGTGTACTTCCCTTGACTATGTCGTCTCAGGAGCTTGTCACTATTGCCATTTATTTTACTTATAAAGTTTTGTTTTTCATGTGAATTCTATGCTTTGTTTATGATATGACCACCGTGTATCAATAATGCATAGAAATAAGGATGAGTATGCAAGCCTTACAATTGCAATTTGTGCTGTTTTAAAGTTTGAATTGTTTTTTCTTTCCACATCTGTAAGACGACAAGCGTGAATTCAGATATCTTAAAATGAGGCATTTCGGCGTTTCGAAGAGCGTATATAATTCAACGCAAAATTCATAATTAATACGTGATGTTTTTAATAAATGCTAAATCTAAAACTAGCTAACGATTTTAATAATGTTCATTTCGTATTTCAGTTCCGTAAAATTGCTGTAACGAGTAATTTACTTCTGCGTGAGACTCAATCTTCCCCATCTCAATCAGGTTTTGGTCTAGTTTCCATAACCCATTGAGATAGCCCCTTGATTTGCTTCTGGATGTCAAAGTAGCTTCATAATGCGCATGTTTTGTTGAGCTCTCCTTTTGCTTGTATTGGTATGAGGATTATTACTCATTTAAAAACCTTTTTTATCTTTCAGATATTTGTAATTAAAATAATGCGAATGGCTTCTGTACCTCAAGAAAGCGTGCGCAGATGATCTTCTTCCCTATACTTTTGATCCCGGTGAATAAACAGATAACTCGTAAACAGTTAATTTTGCAGGAGAGCAAAAAACAACGTCTAAATGAATGAAATCAGAGATTAATGGTATTCATACGAAGGTTCTATTCAAACCAATCCATTTTTGTGTAGGTTTTGTTTGAATACTATTAATCCTAAATTTATAGCATGTTTAAAGCAATTTTTGGCTCCCCTGTAAAATTAAGTTTTTTGACTTATCCGGGGAAAAAGATGTGTCACATATAGTTTCTATTGTTATTTGTGACTAAAGAGAACTAGAACAGAAACTAATCTATATACATTACGTGCGTTTTAACAAATGGGATGTAAAGAGAAAAGACGTTTGCTAGATGTAAAAGTTGTAGAAAGTAGTATTTACCCTTGTGACCAGCGTTCCAACAAGGAACGCGGTTCCTGCCAACCCAGCCACAATAACCAACACTTCTCTAGAACAAAAAAGAAGACCTCTTAGGACTCATAATCTTCATAAGATGAAAAATTAAGGGACGTAAATTCTCAGTATACATGACCGGCAGTGGATCGTGTATTCCCCTAGATTCTTAACTACTCCATTCCTAGGAAATAAAATAACATCGCTATAAAAAAATACACGGCAAAAGAAATATTCTTGTGAGGGTAATACTCAAAAAATAACAAACAGTCCATCGCCTTTCACGATGAAAGAGGCTGGATACACGACTGTGACAAGAAGTCGATTATCTTAATAGTTTTCTTTTGAAAAAGGGATTCAACAACAAGCGAGCTTTTACTTTCTCGCCCTTACTTCGTAAAAAGTCATTGTTTTCTTGCGCCAGAATACTGCGAACGTCGACAGATAAACTCTCAAACTTGAGTCCTGGAAACAAAAAAGTGGATAAATATTGCTCCTATATTGGTGAATTATATACGTGAACACGCTGTGTAGTTAGGATCTGCAGGTCTTTTGGGTTCTTGATGCCGAACACTTGATTGACGGCAAGAGGTCTGATTACTTGTCTGTCTCAGTCCGCCATCTGTCCGTGTGTCCACGCTAGCGTCTAAAACGTTCGTCCGATTTTCTTTAAAATTGATATTCGTCAATCAACTTAAAAGTCCACAAGGCTTTATATATTTTCAAACGGCTATTTAGTTTTTGAGAAACTTGTACATGAAACCTCAATACATTTTTCAAAATTTTCACAAAAATGGTTCCCAATGTTTAAAATAAAACTTAGCTCTCCATAGAGTAAATAATGAATGCAAATAAATAATGATGCCTTTAAATCTCTGATCTTTTGAAAATTACTGATATACGCCATGTTTTCGGCGTCTTCCTGCAAATGGAGAATTGAAGAAATATTCTTCTCCTTAATGATATCTGCTATCCAGATTAAGGTCTTGAAGTAATGTAAAGTATCATTTTTCAAATATAGGGGTAGTTTTTGCGTATTTGCGCGTGAAATAAAGGTCAATATTAAACTTTTTCTAAACTGCGCCGGCATCGTTTTATTTAAATTTTCATTTCGTATGTATCAAAGAAAGATGGAAAATATTGGTGCGAGTCTCATTTACAAACAGTTTGTTTTCTAAAATTGCACAAAGTTTATTTTAGAAAACCATAAAACTCAAGATTGAGATCTTTGCTTCAAACAACTTATGTTTAAAAGTACCAGATCTTCCCAAAAATGCATATTCAATTTTAGAAATCCTGTACTGTTTGCGTAATTTATGCTTAAAATTAATGCACGTTGTTAGAAACATATTGTCAACAACTGCTCCGTATTTTTTCTGTAAATTTTTTCCACGCATAAAACAATGTTCTCATAATGAACATATTTTTATAGGTCTCTGAATTTTCGAATATTGCATGTTCGAAAGAATAGGAGAGACAGTTTAATATTTAAGCATCAACCCAAGCGAGTACAGCATTGCGACAATTCGTTATACCGGTAAACCGCACGAAGAGTTAACTCGGCAAACCAGAGTTACGATTCTTTAAGCGAAAACTCTTTTTTGAGTTTGTAAGCACATATGCAGGTTTTTAACCTAATAATGCGTTAAATCTGTTACAAGTAATGCGAGAGAAAATGTGCTGCTGTAGATCTACTAGTTCACTATCTCTGCGATAACAGAGAATCAATTACGCTATCAGAAAACCCAATTCGGGAAAAATTATATTTGTTATAGTAAAAAAATTATTTTTATTTTGAATATTCTATATTAAATCTTTTTGTCAGGACAAACAATGCATTCATTCTGAGTTGCTATACGCGTAAACATGTACATATTTACCGCATAATCGCTCTTCTTCTCCGGGACTCTCTTCTTACTTGTAACTTTATAGACGCTCGCTATACCACAGCGTTTCTAGAGAAACTGACGACACAGGAGAGCCGTTGTCAACGCTGTAGATATATTGTTAGGATTACTTGGGCCCAGCTTAAGACGCTAAAAGAATAAGCGATGTATTCGCGAATTATTATTAATCGACTACGGTTTTCGATTTGTAGAAAATAAATGACTTACTACATTAGGTCCCAAGGTTAAATCATGGTTCATAAAGTATATGATTATGTATTGAGATAATCTTAGTTAAATCTTTATACCAATGTTTTAGAAGTGGAGTCGTTTCTTTCCGGTCCTGCCAGTACGGACTTTTACTTTCTCTCCTTTTTCTTCGTTAGAAGAGAAAGTAGAGTAATCGCTCACCGAACACCGGGGAATTTGCGAACAAACCCACTAATTGCCGGACCCCTGATATCGAAGAAGTGGTAACTGATAGCCGGAACCTGGAAGTTAATCATATTTTATTACTCTTTGAGTCCCTCCGGAAGTCTTGTCCTTTCAGGTTTGAGGTGGAAGAATGCGGTTTTTTAATTGGATGAAGCAGAGAGTAGTTTCCTGTCCTTAAGAGCCATTCTCTTTTGTTTTAGTGTTGAAACTAAGAAATTATGTCGCAAAAAGAGAGTTGCAAACATTGTTCTATTCGGAAGCGATAATATTTTTGTTACTTTTATTAATTTTTAATTTTAAGTGTGAAATAATTTATTTTAATTACTTAAAAGTGTATTATTAAACACCTTATCAATATTGTATAAATTAGTTTAATTACATGTTTTATATTTGTTTTCAAATTCCAAGTTTGAAGCCTTTGAATTGAGGCTACTTGATTCTATGAATACTCTAATAATAACACTGTTCTACAAGGGTTCCATTTCTGAGATAAAAGTATGTGATTCCATATGAATTTACAATAGGTAGCTCAATTCTGAAATCAAAATGTCGCGTTCAGGGATAGTTTTTCAGTAATTTTAACTTTTATATCATAAAAAATGCATTTTCGCCATAAATTGAAGGAAATTTTGCAAACAGTTGGCAACATTGATTTCTGTATTCATATCAAATGTTTTAATATTCAGATGTTGGTACGCCGTTCTCATTTGAGAACTTTCATAAACACTGGTTAATTCAAACCTAACCTAACAGTCATTGTCAGGAAAGCTCAAGTGTAAAGCCTCAAGTGTGACAACGTTTAAAGTGATCTTTTGTTTTTCGTTGTGTACAGAAAGTAACAAGTAAGTGGATAAGAAGGAAATGAGTAAATAAGAATGTCTTTGTTCAGCATGAATTAAAGATTATATTGATATAATTTTGATTTTTCTAGAAAATGTCTCGTCGGCGTTCCTGCCTATAGACTCCCGACAACTTTTGCTATATCTTCGGAGAATTCACATTTGCAAGAAACAGGAAGAGTATTTCTCCCTTGATAAGGAAAGCTTATAAGCAGTATTTTGGAATAGCCGTTGGAGACCATAAAGAATGGGGAGGTCATCTGGAGATCAGATAAAGAATGGGCGCCACATATATGTTGCGCAACTTGTTCTTGTAAATTAATTAATTGGTGGAAAGGAAAAGAAAATACCATGTTATTTGCTGTACCTATGGTATGGCGAGAACCAAAAGACCATATATCAGACTTATTTGTGTGTGACGAAAATTCGGGGTTTTACAAACAAGAAGTCAAAGAAACACATTGTTTACCCGGACCTACCTTCTGCGCGAAGGCCAGTTTTACACTCTGAAAGTCTTCCAGTTCCCACAAGACAAGCAGGTGAAGAAACAGTGATGACAATGAAGATATGACATCTTATGACAGACATGACCCTCTGTATCAGGGTACATGTTCTTCAACGCCTCATATATTAACACAAGCAGATTTAAATGATTTAGTGCGTGACATAGGACTAAGTAAACAAAAGGCAGAACTGCTTGGTTCGAGGTTACAGGAATATAATCTTCTCCACCGTAGTACCAATATCAGCGAATTTAGACACAGAGAACGTATTTTCATTCCCTACTTTGCAAGCGAGGGGACACTGACCTTCTGCAATAATGCTGGAGGTCTTATGAAAGCACTCAACTTCAAATACAGCCCAGAGGATTGGAGACTTTATAGATGCGTCGAAAATGAGTCTCAAGCGTGTTTTGCTCCACAATGGAAATAAAATGCCTTCTGTCCCAAGTGCATATGGCAGTTTGGTTAAAGAAAGTTACGACATCTTAGAAAATATTCGCAATTAATTAAATACAGTGAGCATAAATGGAAGATATGCAGCGATTTCAAAGTAATTGCATTAGGCATGCAACAAGGCTACACGAAATATGCTTGCTTTCTTTGCGAGTGGGATAGCCGCGACAGAAACTCCCACTACATAAGAAAGAAATGGCCGGAACGAAATTGGAAAGTAGGGGGAAAAAATGTCCAACGTCAAAGCCTGGTAGCTCGTGAAGATATACCTCTACCACCCCTTCACATCAAACTTGGATTAATGAAACAATTTGTGAAGGCGATGGATCCAACTGGGGAAGGGTTTACCTATCATGCTGACAAATTTCCTCGTCTTTCAGCAGCAAAGATAAAAGAAGGTGTATTTGTAGGCCCTCAGATTAGAGAACTCCAAATTGATAGAGATTTTGAAAAATGCCTCACTGACGCAGAAGCACGAGCATGGCAATGTTTCAAGAAGGTATCAGAAAACTTCCTTGGAAGAAAAAGAGCTGCAAATTACAAGGAAATAGTGCATCAAACGATCACAGCTTATCATGAATTCGGCTGCAATATGTCTCTAAAAGTACATTTCATGGACTCTCATATTGACTTCTTCCCAGAGAGCTGCAGCGATGTATCAGACCAACACGGAGAGAGATTCCATAAAGACATATCCACCATTGAAAAAAGGTACGAAGGGAAGTGGATGCCTACAATGTTGCCTGACTATTGCTGGAGCATCATTCGAGACAAGAAAGACACTTGTTACAAAAGAAAAAAATAATATATGTAAATTGTTGTTGTCACATTTGTATCATTTTCTCTTTTTCCGTATACCTGCCTTTAAAATACATGCTACAAAGTGAATTATTTTGTGAATACCACCTCTGACAGCACCTTCCTCGGCTTCCTTAATATGGTAGAGTTAAATTATGTAACTGAAATCACTGATCAGGATCACTGTAAATTATTTTATTGCTATTTCTTGAATTCCGAAAAATAAGTTTAGAATATTGTAAGATCAAAAAAAAAAAAAAATTCCGGTTTAACTATCCCTGACAGAGAAAAACTGAAAACAGAATTGGATTCACCTTTGAAATTACTATAAGAATCACAACTTCTTTCTCCAGAAATAGAAAAAAAGTTTTTTTTTGTAGAAATGTGTAATTAGAAGAAGATTAAAAAATATATTTTAATAAAAATACTAATAAATATTAATTTTATTATTATAATAAAATAGTAGCAGTAGATTTGCCAACTTTTATTTAATAATATTTAGGTTTAATTTGCAGCGAATGAATCGATAAATTTGTTTTAACTTCCTACATTAGTGCAGTTTATAAGTGCGCACGTGAAAAAATTAAAGTAATGGCGTGGTCCACGGCTTGTCTACATATGGAGAAAGTTTTTCCTGACATTAGGCCCTCAAATTCTGAAATACTCTGTATCAAGCATCAAGAGTGATGGTGGGAAGAGGAGGTAATGTAGACACAATGCAAAGCATGTGAGATACATAGGTGCATGTTCATTCATGTTCAGCAAGATATATGGTGGCATTGAAGAAACAACATACAATGAATGTGCGCATATAAAAATGGTTCACACAGTTACAGGAGAGCAGAGCGTCACTGGGTATTGGGGGCGCGCTTAGATCACTTGCGCAACGTTGCGGCTTGCCGCTACAGGCAGTCACGAACGAGAGGCCGCTCCAGGAATTCTCCTACGTCGATGAGGCAAGTCGGATGATGACCTCTGCAGAGGCAGCACTGTCAAAAGCACGTGTCAGGACGCAGATGGGATGGTTAGCGTTTGCACACACTGTCCACTTGTTGCGAGAGCAGGAGCAGGAGGACACAAAGAAGAAAATGGCGAAGGATTTGTGAGGGAAGCGAGCAGAAGGGGCATTTTTTTGTCGTATTGCACGTAGATCATGAGTTCCTGCTTGATATTGTGACATACCAATATGTGACTGAATATGGAACAATATTTATTTTAAATGACGTAAATTATAGGGTATAAATATGGTATATGACTGATGCCGTGGTCTTGAACGGATCGTGCTCCGATTAATGTTAGGAGTTTTTGGGGGGACTTGTAAGCATCTAGTAGGGAAAAAATGTTGATATAACATCGAGTTTGAATACTAATTGTGTGACAGTAAAACTTAAAATATTTCAAGTGAACGAGTTAGAAGGACACTGAGGGCTTATGCGAAGTTATCAGTAATTGGACTGGAATGCTAGCAGCAGATAGTTTATTGATCTGATGAACGGTGATTGAAGTGTGCTTCCGAGAACAGAAGAGAGAAGATGGTATTTGGACCCGAGGACGGCGACGTCGGAGATGAATAAAGATGGTCCAAAAGCGCGCGAAGACGAATAAGATATTATAAGGTTGGAACCGGTCATGACGAAGGTTTTTTTTGATATTGGGTAAAATTATAAAATACGAAAATTGTTTAATAAATTTCCATGTTTTGTGAAATGAATACATGATTCTCAGTGAGCCAATTCTAGCAACGAAGTAGCAAGATAGAAGTATATTTGCTTTTCAGGTTCCTCGACCACTCTGTAGGTGCGGTGGCGATGGTGTAGCGGTTAGCGTATCGGTCTGCTATACCCAAGTTCGCGGGTTCAAACCCGAGCCGTGGATTTTTAAGGACGAACAAATCTTTCGTACGCCTTCCTTCGGAGGGGAAGTAAAGCCGGCTGTCCCATGTTCGTAGATTTACTGCATGTAAAATATCCTCAAGCCTAAATGATGCCTCTGAGCTAAATTCAAATCGCCTGTTTCGTCGCCCAAGTAATACCTTCTTTATCTTGTTCAAGGAAGTGTAACGAAATTTGCGTGATCAGACGGAAGAGCAGGCCTCATGGCCTGAGTCTCGCCACGTAAAACAAGGCCAATTCAATTCTGTATAGATGGCAGATTGGATAATCATCTATTAGCATACAATAGTGATTATTTCTATGAAACCTATCGACCCAGGTAGCCGGAAACTAATTTATTATAATCAGAGTTGAAGGTTGATGTGTATAATAGTATTAGCGTAATCTTTTCCTGGCGCTCATTTATAGAAATTCGGAACGGATTACGTTGGGATAAATCATCAATATATTCAGTTTATTTCAATATCGTTTGGCCTCTGAAGGTAGTTGATGTGCTCCACGAGACCGGCTCTTTCACCTCCCGGCCGACGTCAGCGGTGTTGTCACTGAGCCTGAAACAGGATACGTTGCAGTGGCGATCGTGTCCCAGAGCGTTGCGTGATTCAATCAGTACAAAAGACCGAGGACATGACGCGAAGTTTTAAGCGTCTCCGTCACCTGATGTAACTAAGTTCCGTGCACACAGGTCTCTAGACGTGGACAATCTCTCTTCTCCGAATACACGAACGTGGACACCAAGCACATCGACGAGCTGAATGCTACGCAAGACTCAACGCGCACGTTCCACATGCGTGGTGATGGACACGTGTTACATCATGCTCGTTGTCTTTTGATACACGCGGTGCTAACGATGGAGACAGTGGGGTGAGGAATCATCAACATGGGTTCTGATAGCTCGTTAAGCGAGTGGTGCGGGTGGGCAACGTGTCCGAAGTTGAGGAGGGGCAGGTACATGGAGCGTGAGCGGGACACACCGTGCGTCGTGCATGGCGACGGGAGACGAAATAAGCACAACCTTTGCTGGATTCCAGGAAATGAGACGTGGGTCGAAGGCGAGCCATTTGACAAAGCGGAACGTTTCCAAAGACGAGCCGCAAATAGCCTCAAGGGAAGTGTGTCCGTCGCAGTTCTTCCAGGTCCAGCGAGTCCAGCAACCACCTGCTCGGAGGCGTCGGTGAGTGTGCAGGTGACGGGGTTCGAGGTGTTGGCACGGTCGACCGTAATTATTTCAGCACTCCGCAACGACGTTTAGCGTTTGCGAGAGTCTTTTGTTTACTCGCATGCGCACCATAGCCCATGCGCAGGAGTCGCCATCGTGAATCGCTAAGCTAGACTGACGCGTAGACCGGTGCCACATATGGCCTTTGAGTGTGCAATTGATGCATTCGGCAACTGCATCCTTCATCATCACTTTTACCAATGTCTACCTATGCTGCGTTCGCTTTGTATGTCTAGCAAGTTATGCATAAACCCGCTCGTTTTCTTCCGTTACATACGGGTCCCTAACATCTTGTCCATAAAAACGCCCATGATTCACAAATTATCGGCTTGTTTTTTAGTTTTATCTGACGCCTCGATTTGCTTGTTTCTTTATGGGTCCCGGCAGGCCTCTCTGTTTTCTAAAATAGAACTAACAAGTGTGGTATATGCTAAGGATATCGTATTTTAACTACTGGTTTTTAGAATACGCATTACAAAGAGCAGCGCTTTCCATTATTTTTCACCGTATTCTTAACATTAGGCGATCAAACCAAGTCGCTTCGCATGGACAAACCCCAAGTACTTACAGTTTTTTTTACACGTGGTATAACGTTAGTTCCTAACTCATAATTGGAGTGTACATTCCAATGAAACTTAGTAAAACAAATATATTTACTCTTTTCCAGATTAAATTCCGTCTTATTTTTTCACGGCCTGTTCCATAAACAGTTTTGTTTCTTATGTAATATATTTTCGTCTGAAGAAAAGCCAATACTCCTATATATTATGCAATCATCAGAGAAATGTCTAACTTTTGATTTTATGTCACTTGCAATGTCATTGATGAACACTAAGAATAGCAATTGTCCTAACACTCTCTCCTGGTGGACCCCAGACGTTACAATGAATATTTATCACTAGGGCTGTAATTTATATGCACTTGGATATTTTTTCTGTTAACTAAAACATGCCGTATCAACAAATTGTATATGTTTTGAGGAATTTAGAATCGATTGAAACTATTTTTGTGCGCATATTTTCGCATACATCACCATAATTGCATATTTGTGCCATATGTGCCTATTGTGGCGTCATGGAGAAAAACACACAGACATTGACAAGTATGTACAAGTTTATTTACACGTATGTACAATAACCTACTTCTGCTCCGAACCTACATACTTGTATTTCCCTGTGGATACCGCACATAGCTAGGGAGTCCCCCCTCCTCTGACGCTACTCCCGCGCCACTACCGTGACCTCGTCACCCGTACAATAGGCACGACACGCTCCAACCTGGGCGTAAAGTTTTGCGCATCGCGCGGGGTTTCCAGAATAAAACCTACCATCTGAGCCCGTCGGCTCGATTTTATATCAGAGTGCAGCCGTCACGTGACCGTCCTAGGTGTAGGAGGGAGGCTCGCGTCTACCACGTGGCCATCCCGGTCAAGCTGGCGTCCCCTTTTGTCTAAATGTATCCCAATGCCGGGCGCAGTTATTCATGCCCGCAGGTATGCGATACTTCCGCTCCTCCTTCCAACCACGGCCGCCAACGTGACGCTACACTATTTTTGTTGTATATTGATCGCTCATAGGCGAAACGAGCATATTCACCTCTCTTTGCGAGATATTTCCATGAATCAGTGTTTTTTGGTCGAGTAGAGTTCAATATGAAAAGGTTCCACTATTTCTGTCGGATGGTGCTCCTTATATGTGAAAAGCAGGGAGTGTGATAAGTGTTTTATCCTAAACTTCATCTAATTTGCCTTGCTCACGCTTTTCATTATGATGCCGAAACTGTGAGATACAATTCCCAGATATTGATCAGAACATATCAACTGCCAAAAAAATTTTGCGGAAGGCTCCTAGTCATGTGGATATTTTTAAGATATATTACCCTGGTCTATCTCTACCTTTTGATTGTTGATGTGGAGTGGGCATTCAGCCTGTTTAAAGCGTTTTTAGGCCAAATAGACGTTCGTTCCAGTTTCGGAACTTGAAAAATGTGTTTGTTTGCAATTGCAACAATTTTGCAAGTGATGAATTGTCTTTTTTCAAGGTATGGCCCATTTTTTCATTTTATTAACGTTTCTCTTTATTCCAAATATGGTTGGCTCACAAGTGAAACGCATTAATTCAAGGCTTTCAAGTTTTTAGGAATTTGATAATTGGGTTCTAGATTGAATTACAGTTGAGAGAAAGCCATATTTTCATAGACGTTCGTAGCCTGCCCACAAACCCCACAGCACCCACGCAACATCGGCGATAAGGCAGCCAGAGATGGAAAAAGGCGCTACCTGTCGGTTCCGGCCAGAAGCGGTGGCGGGGTAGTCTCGACGAAGGGGCGGCACGCCTGGGGTGTACTATGACGTCAGAGCCGCATTTATACAGCGGAGCGGCGAAGAGCTGCCTTCTTCTTGAATCAGACGGCGACGTGAGAGGTAACTTCGGTAGTCAAGACGCGGGGACGTGAATAATTCCACGAGCAGTAGTGAAGGAGAGCGTTATAGCATTGAGGCGGCGAAAGCAGCAAAGTGAGATTGTAACGAGGCTGGATAAATTAAAGAGAACGTTGACTGTGAGAACGTGATCTGAAATAAGTGAGAATTGAGTGGAGTAGTAAACGTGACTGTGAACCGTATTAGATAATCAACGCGCTGGTGGAGCGACACGTTAACACACGCGAGAGACTGAGAAATACGCGTGGGCGTGTCTGGATCTGGCGGCGAGAGCAATAGAAGACTGGATCGGCAATTTGGTAGCGGGCTACGGAGACGGCTTCCTAGGACATTTGGGAAACGCGAGCGGCGGCGCGGCTGGAGTTGAGCGGCGACCTCGACGACACGACGGCGGTGCGTTACCCGGGGGCTTGGGCAGCTGCAAAGGTAATCCGCATTTGAATAAAACCAATGTGGGGAGACCGGAATTTCGACGGGAGTGATAACGAAATATAAGAACATTAAACTTTGCAAGATCGCCTTAGATTTGATTCACGGCGAAGTAAACTAACCTTGTACGACGGTAATGCATTCAATTGCATTCGATTTAGAAATTGTGTAAATATTTGATTAGAGTTCCTCATTTATTGTGTGTAAAATTATTAACGAGGAAAATTATGAATGTAAAATTGCGATAAGATCCCAGATAATGTGTAATGGTAATCAATCCCAGGAGTGTGGGAAAGTTCAATTTCACTTAATTTATAATCTAGCAAAAATCCGTGCACGGGTGTTAGGAGGTAATTAGTCACAATATAATGAGCAAATCATTAAGTAAAGATTTTTTTTTGTGCGTGTTGTAAATTCATTTGATTTGATTTTCAACTTGAGTGTCAAGTGTAAAGAGTGTCTTGTGCCATATTTTAGAATATATCATTGTTTTATCTAATTTTGTGTCTGGGTGTGCTACTTTCTCATACCCCAAAAGATCCTGCCCCCCGAGATATTCAAAGCTCGAAAGAGCATTCTACAAGGCGTTCCCCCGAAGTAGGGGCGTTACAATATATATATATATATATATATATATATATATATATATATATATATATATATATATATATATATATATATATATATATATATATATATGTGCATATTTCTGTTTTATTGCATATAAATTACAACCCTATTTATCACCTATTCTGTTTGAGTTCACCCCGTAAAAAATTATTTTATCCGCAAGATTATTCGATGATCTAATCCAGTGTTTGACAATTTGTCAATTAAAAGGTCACGTGAAACCAGATCAAATGCCTTTGAAAAGTCTAATATTATTTCATCGACCCTACTCCTTTCGTCTAATGAATCTGCAATATCCTGACGTAAAGCAATACTCTGGCGGTCGCCCAAATACCCAGGACGAAAACAGTGTTTATTATTAAAAAGCCAGTCAGTTTTATTCCAAATTCGAGTTCTATTCCAAACTGATGGTAAAAGTTCGGTTCTATTTCGAGCTTCTGTAAAAATTCTGTTCGTTCTGTTCGAGTTTCTGTAAAAATTAACTCAAATTTCCGCATTTTTAGAATCGCTCAAGCGCCATTTTCTCCAAAACGGCTGCTATTTTCTTCTTATAATTTCTTGTATGGATAGTGTTAATAGCACGAATTAAAATGACATAAAACTAATTCTGGTGAATTCTTTTGTTTTTTCAGTAATTACACAATTTGTTTTAATATCTCTCCGGCCTTGAATATGCACATTTTCTATAATTTCTATACATTACTGTCTTTGCGAGTGGAAGTGCTTCAAATGCCTTCTAATAAAGTTTTACAAAATCTCAATAGATTGATGTAAGAAACAGTTTCACATTTTCCATTTACACTAAATCTTACATGTGTGAACTGAATCACATTGAAATGGCATGAGCAAAAAGTTAGAGACTTATAAAGGAAAGAAATGTATATGGGGATATGTCGACAACAAAATTGTTAGAGCTTACCGACTGAACTTACCAACTCAAGTCACTATTGAAGACTGGAAGGGTTACTGCGCCCATGTCATGAAACTTGAAAATGAATACTGGGAAAGGGCGGGCGGTATGGTGCCAGATAATATAGACAGGATTGTTATAAATGTAGACTCGGATATCGAGTGTGAACACACTGAAAATAGCGATAGTTCATCGATTGACAAAGATTAGATAAGGTTGTAACCGCCCGTATGTCGGTTACATTGATTTTTGAGAAGCACGCGAGAACGTCAAGACATGACAAGTTGCAATTATAGTGTTACCGAATTGCAAGATATCGCGCCAGCAGTAAAGGGTATCCCTTGCGAGAATTTATTAAAGTTTCTGAACGCACTCGTGTAGAATGGAACGACAGCCAATCAAAAATCATCCTTGAAAATATCACCACTAGCGCAAAGCACCGCTGCGAAAAGCTCTCTCTTTTGCTGCCAACCGACGATCTGGACACACCGTACTTGTTCGTGTTGGACGGAGAGGAGAATTCGCCGTATTTCGACGATAAGAGGCTTGAAAAAGGTAATTCGTCTCATCATGTTAATATATTGATACCATGTATGAGAGAATTGAGAATTTTAAATAATTAATATTCAAATAAATTCACGTGAACGCATTACGTTGAAATATACTATTTTTCTATCAACGAGGAAGTAATATATTTCAACGTTCAAGAATGTATACTGAAGTAGAAAGCACGTGCTTTAAGAAATGTTTTTTCTTTTTCCAGATTCTTTTCAGTTCTTTCGTCTTGGCTTACCACTTAAATTCATTGCTCTGAGATATTGCAGTCAGATTGTATAAAATTCGAAGCACTGCGGTAGAGATTCACTAGAGCACGTGTTCGCCGAAGCAAAGGGGTTGCCACGACCTTGAAAGAATCTGGGTCGCTGTCGCCGCCGCCCCGAGCGGTGGAAATTTGTCTTCGAGACGACGTATTGTGAGTTAGAAAACCACTAGAAATTCTCAAAAAAGAACTGTTTAAAGAAGCGAAAATTATGCTACAGATATAGAATTCACCTCACAGACGTAGATAGCCGAGTAATTATATTAAAATCATTTAAACGTAATCTTTTACAATACTGCAGTCGTAAAAAGAAGCCAGATAACTAATTCCTGTAAAGAATTGTAAAAACCTATTTTTTTCATTTTTCTATTATCGATAATATTTATTCTTTTAGTGTGTGTTTTCTATTTACTGTTTAATCGTTTTAAAATTGTTCAAAACGAATAATTAGTAAAAGAGTTATCATTAATTGTACGTTCATTGCATAACGACATTTTCTTTCTTTGCTGGCTAAATGGCATAAAGTAATAATCTACGTGAAAGTGAAACAACGTCTTGTATAAATTTCATTCACTATTCAAGTGACAATTTCTTTCAAAGTGTATGCAAATGGTATTTTGGTATGTGATTCTTTTTTAGTATTTTGTGTTTCCATGTATTATGCCTTGTGTACAGGTATTTTATTGTGTTTTTTTGTGAAGTGAAGGGTAATATCATTTTATGTAAAGTGTTAATGTAAGTGTTAAAACACAACTGCTGTTGTTAGGTAATCACGTAATTGCTAAATGTAGAGCAAGTGATAGTATTTTTCAATGCAATGTGTAAACGCTAGATAAAATTGTATTCAAGTATGGAACAGAATATATTCAGAACGCTGTTCATAGTTAAAAGATTTACTTACCTGTGATTCTTTTATTACAAAAGCAGGTTAAAAGACCAACCCACTCCTGTAGGGCAGTTAGGACATTTAAAACCAATCCTAATTTTTGGTGTGATATTGTCATAACAAGTCACAGGTCAAGTAATACTTGAGGTTACTGCAGTCTAGTTACTATAGGCTTTTTAGAGAATAGTGAAAAGGCAGAGCGGTCACAACGTCAGTGTCTTTAACTCAATGGTAGTTAATTCATCTCTTCCCCCATTCCCTACCGTCGTTTCCTTTCTGTATCCCCACTCAACCCCCTCTCCTTCGCTCTGTGACTGACACAGCGAAATGGCATGACGTCACAGAGCCGGAGACATCAGAACTTAACTGTAATATTTTGTTTCTCCCACAAAGGAACAGGAAAACTGAGAAATTTTCAAAATATTGCTGTTTTGACAAGAGCATGAGGCAAAACTGTAATACCAGCGCCCACCGGGGAAATTAGAAAAGATTTTAACGAAAAAATATGCGCCATTCTGGAGCACCATTAGTTTTATTACAGATTATATTTACCTCTTTTTTTCGCAAATTCTGGCACAGAAATTGAATTGATAAGACTGATGGTTAAGGAACAACGGTGTCTTTTCCATGAGCAGGAAGCTCCCGAGATGATTTCTTAAATTCGAACCCGCGAAAATAAAACCAACCGGTACGCGGAAAATATTTTCATTACAGATTATATTCAGCTTTTTGAAAGGCAAAGGTTGTAGTAGTATATGAATTGTTACGTGCAATGATTTGAAAAAAAATCTTTTTCTTGCGCAGTGCGTTTGCACGAGGTACAATTCTGGAAGTCGAAGCCGGCTAATTGAAACTGACCGATGCACGGAAATCTTTTTTTTTTAAATTATAGGTTATATTCAGCACTTCTTAAAGGGAACTTTTGGAGTAGAGTATGAATTGTTAAGACCGATGGTTTAGCAGGAACGGTGTCTTTTCTTTGCCTAGGACGTTCTCATAAATGAGGTGTCTAAAAAGAGAATTTCATGGAGACGTGACGAATTTTACTTTGACTTTAAAAGTAAGAATTGTTTATAAATTGCATTTAAATATTAAGTGCAACCTGCAACTCGCTGCCGATTTTTTAAATCTATATCGTTAAATAACTTCTAAACAAAGCGCTTTAGAACCTTAGAAACTAAAACTTTGAGGGAAAAAAACGTTTCTCTCACCGCAATCTACAGGATGAGATCTTGTAGATAATAAGGAATTAAAGATATTACACGCTTAACTTGGAAAAGGAAAAATTAGAGACAGTGTGGGGTTTAACATGCGAGGTTTTTCGAACGGGTACGCTAGATTGTATTAATACCATAATTTGAAAGATAAATTATATTCAATCAATGCAATGAATACACATTGTCTGGTATAAATATTACATGTTGGTATAAGACACTTTTCACAGGAAATTAATATTTTCCTGCAAAAAATGTGTAAGCAATGAAGCAGATTATACTAAGTCAAAATACATACACTGCGGGAACTTTACCGTTGCCTACAAATATACACAGCACACCGGAGCACTTATCAGAACGTGGACACACATTAGACAGGTTAGTCAAAATACTGAAGTACATGGACATGGGAGTCTCGATTGCTTAGTAAGCTAAATTGCTTGCAGCAAAATTCTGCATCAAAATAAATTGTGAAAGGTTCCCAGAACTTTGGTGTTCCAGTTAAGGGTTAAAGATTAAAAGTTTTGCCTTAAACAAAAAGGTCTACAACTGAGATCTTTAAGAAAATGAACTTTTCTTTGTCACTTCGATTCTACGTGAACATACGGTATGGTATATCTGAATTTGGTTTATTTGTGAAGCTTTCTCTTCGAAATCATATTGTGCACTCACCTTTGAATCTTGAAATATCATCACTAAAACCGGAATTATATTTTCGTTCTCCTTACTTGTGTAATCACCACCACCGAGAAGAATATATCATACAGAGCTATTCTCAAAAGGTTTCAAGTTCGTATTTAATAAACATTTTTGTATAAATTTATATTTAAACCCAAAAGTACAAATATTTCAGTATTTATACTACTATTTATACTGCAGTAAAATAGAATAGTTTCCATTTCAAGCCCGACACTCAATTCTTTTAAAACATAATTGAAAAGCCGGTTAAGGCAATGAATTCCGGTTACACCCTTGGTCTCTCCTTCTCTCCCTGTTTTTCTTTCGCGTGTGTAGAGTTACTTTCCGCAGAGTGCGCTAAGGCGGAGTGATGCGAAAACCTCAACGCACCTCCACGTCTCTTCGTAAAGCAGGACATATACGAGCGCGCTCGTTCGTGCCCACAAAACACACACACACACACGCGCGCGAAAGTTCTATTGGCTAAGGGAGGGAAGGTGTGCTTTGGGGTTGGCTCAGGAGTTCCAGTGAGCGATGAGGAGGAAGAAAGAAAGAAAAATTAGAAAGATGGGAGAAAGAAGTGAGGAAATGGAGAGAGAAGTGATGAAAGGTGAAGAGAGAAGTAAAGATAGGGAAAAATTCAGAAAAGGGAGAGAGGATTCAGGTAAAGGAGAGAAAAGTGAGGAAAAGAAGACAGGTGATTAAGTGAGATAGAATTGAGGAAAGTGAGATAGAATTGAGGAAAGTGAGAGTAAATTGAGGAAAGTGAGAGTAAATTGAGGAAAGTGAGAGTAAATTGAGAAAAGGGAGAGAGAATTGGGAAAGGAAGAGACTTGAGGAAAGAAGAAAGACTTGAGGAAAGGGAAAGAGACTTCAGGAGGGGGAGAGTGACTTGAAAAAAGAGAAAGAGTTGACGAAAGGGAGAGAATTAAGGAAAAGGAAAGAGATTTGAGGAAAGTGTGAGAGACTTGACGAAAGAAGAGACTTGACGAAAGAAAAGAGACTTGAAGAAATGGAGAGAGACTTGAGGAAAGGGAGAGATAATTGAGGATAGGAAGAGAACGGAGAAAAACAGATAATGTAGCAGTGCATGAGTTTTAATTCCTTTTGCGCCACTCATTAATTATCATTAACTTTCGTGATATTTGTTTCTTTTGGGGGGGGGGGATACGTAATGACCATAAAGCAATCAAACACAATGGAACAAGCTTATAGCCTAATCCTTAACGAATATCACGATGTTGCCTACATCTGACAGAAATATTGCGCTCAATATTGATGATTGAGTGGCATTTATTTTAAAGAAATGTCAACGCTGTCGAAGTTTTTAAGAATTTGAATTGAGTTACTCCTTTCAAAACATACTGATTTACGTATAGAATTTTAGCGGGTTATTTTTTATGTGAACAGTACTTCGTGCACAGGCTGTATAACAGCACAGAGCACCTTCATTTCTAGAGCTCTGGCCTGAAAAGCGTCTTTTTTTAATCCTCGAAAGTACACATACAGTTTCCGACCCCATTTAAAGCAAAGAAATCCCAGGAAAGACACAGCCAACATTCCCGTAACGCACTCCAAGGTAATTTCGAATAATGAGTTGGGCTCGCGACATAAACGTCCCTGGCGGAGGTCGCAATATTTAGAGCGCCCTTCTTTAGATGAGAGAACGGGCAAGCATTCGTCGCCCTCGATGAACAATAAACTGCTGTGCACACCAGGAAAGCGTAGTTTCTCACAAAAAGAGCCTCGGCCAGAGGTTCGTTTTTATTCTTGAACAAACTATGTTGCTGCTGTACGGGAATTTTCAATTCTTAGAAAAAAATTGCACTTTGTAAGGATTCTAAAGATCGAGCAGCGACAAATAGTTCGAGGGCTTTTTGTTGCTCGAGATCACGAGAACTAATTTACGCCTCTGGTATTCAGAATCTTATGGGAGGACGATTTAATTTGTTAAAAATCTATGTTAAGTTATTTATTTGTTGAAACATATCCTTGTTCACTACCAGCAAAGTTCGTAATTTTACGAATTAATAATTAAGTTAGGTTCATGACTCGTTTCGTTTGAATGACACTCTTATTTACTTTCCGAGTTATTTAGTTATTTATTTGAGCGCCAGAAAATAATTACGACTGTAACCCGAATTTTTCCTACGTACTCTCTGAATCTGAATCAGTGAAATTGTCGCTGATTCAATCAGTGAGAGCAAAGTCACTGATATCTTCAGTCGAAATGTGTAGTTTTGCTGACAATCAGTGAATACGTGAACCTTTTCAAAATGACCGCCAGCATTTCACTGGTTGTCAGTGGCCGCGCCACCATACCGACTGGTCCAGTCATTCACGTGCTGTGTTGTGAATGTACGCAAAATCGCACGGCGGAGCCAGTGGAATAGAGGTTTCCTGCGAGAAAACTGACCTGTGTCTGAAGATTGTTTTAATTGCATTAGGTAAGTAGTTTTCGCTTTTCTGTGACTCGTCTTGTTGATAACTGTGAGACGTTTTATTTTATGGTGAACATTTGTCCATACTAAGAAATAGGTTATGAACACGTTGTTAATATCACGTATTTGTTTTTGTTATTAACTTGGAAACTTCTTATGTAACTTAAGAGTTTTAATGTAACTGTTTGGTGATACAGTGTGAAATATCTGACGTGCAATGGATAATTTCGTTTATGAAATTTGTAAAAAGTCCAAAATGCTCTCGATTACACCACAGCAGAGCCGGGCATGCCAGCAAACTAATAACTCATTCTTTGGTTTTTCCAATTTAGTTTGACACCAGTCCAGGAGTGGAGTTTTGAAGAAGTGTAAGAGAAAGTGCTGGAGCTAACTGGGGACTCTAACAATGTGAATATTTTGAAAGGTATTTTAATTTGCCAAAGACTGCTGTAATACTGATTTATTTTGATCAGTGTTCCTTGCTTTCCTTAGTCACTAAACACATTATATTTTACTCATTTACATGGCGAGGCTAGTTTGGCAGAGGAGTGGGAGTGCAGAAGGTACATCAAAGCCATTTGCCACTCCTGAGGTTCCCAATCCAGACCTCATAATAATTCTGCCAGTTAGTATGATCTTGTATGTAATCTATACTTCTATATCTATACTAATATATAAAGACAGAAGTGCGTTGTCTTCCAGCGCGGTAATCTCTGAATCTACTGAACCAATGCTGATGAAACTTTTGTGCTAGCATCCTTTAAAGGCCTGGAGTACCATAGGCTATGATTTACAAACATAAACTTTTCTGGACAATTTACAAAATAATTACTTTTCTGGACATTTTTCGCCTAGCCTTACATCACAGATTCAAGAGTGCATCAATGTCAATAGTTTAGCTGCGCGCCACCACAGGATGAAATCTGAGATCTACTACAGATTTCATCAATGTCCAGAATTATTGCGAAATTCATTAGAGTTTAAATACGGTTATGTAATGTCGCTGTGTGAATATTTGAAAGAAAGCCGTAACTGAAGTGGTAAATAATGTCAATGTTCATGTATTGCTCTTTGTCCGTGTTATATACTAAGTGGCAAGAAATCATTGTTAGTTAATAATTGAGGTAGGTTGAGAGAATAAAAAGTACAATAATAATATACAGAACATAATATACAGTGATGTACAATGTACAATATACACATATCGTATACAATCTAAACGTCTTTTACAGAAATTTTTGACAACTGAATTGTTTGACTAAACGAGTGTCACAATTGTCAAAACATATTACAAATGCCAAGAGATGGTCAGTCTACTAAATAATCGGTTACTCAGAGGGAAGATCGACTTGCTTAAGTACTTACTCACCCCATTGAAAACAATACTGCAAGAAGGGGAGAAATGTGAATAATTCTCTAAGTAGTAGGGTAGGTGTTCATTAGGACTCTCGATTTGACTATTTACACAGTTCTTGGGTTCAAAATGGTAAAATGGAAAATGTGTATATGTTTTCAGTCCATTCAGTAATTTTTTCTTCAATATGCGAAGGCAGTTTGAACAGTGGTGTGTAATTTAGGAATTATCATTTACATATTAAGACTAATCTGTACAGTTGTTTGTCATATTAATTGCAGTTGTACTTTTTTCTTCTACATGCGAAGAAATTTAGTGCAGTGATTGGTAATTAAGCAATAGTCATTACAATATTAAGACTAATATTTGCAGTTGTTTTGCATGTCACTGGCTCCTAATGAATGAATGAATGAATGAATGAATGAATGAATTATATATATATTTTTCAATAAATAATTGGAAAAAAATAATTTATCTAAAAATATTTTGTCTAAGCAAATCTGGGAGTCCTTTGTTTCTATTTTTCAGTATTCATGTTCTTATTGGTAAAATGGAAAATGTTTGTATGTTTTCAGCCCACCCAGTAAAAGTTTTTTTCAATAACTTCATTTACATATTAAGACTAATCTGCGCTATTGTTTTGCATATCAATGGCTGCCAATGAATGATTTCATCCATATTGTTCTATAAAATATAAGAAAAACTTTATTTATCTAAAAACGTTTGTCTGAGCAAATATTCTCTGGTAGCTCTTGGTTTCTATTATTCAGCTCTCACGTTAATATTGGTACAATGGAAAATGTCTGTCTTCAGTCCACCCAGTAAATGTTTTTCTTCAACATTTGAAGGAGTTTTGTGCAGTAGTATGTATTTTCGGAATGACCATTTACATATTAAGACTAATCTGTAGAGTTGTTTGCATATCAATTGCTGTTGTACTTTTTTCTCCTATATGTGAAGATGTTTAGTGCAGTGGATGATAATTATAGAATGATCATTTATTTATTGAGACTAATATGTGCTTTAGTTTTGCATATCAATTGCTCCCAATAATTGAATTCATCCATACTTTTCTATAAAAAATAGGCAGAAATTAATTTATCTAACAAAAAGTTTGTTTGAGCAAATAAATCAATCTGGGTGTTCTTGGTTTCTATTATTCAGCTCTCCTGCACAAATTGGAAAAATTGAAAGTAATTTATGATTTTGTAAACCCAGTAAAAGTTTTTCTTCAATATGGGATGAATTTCTGTGCAGTGGTATGTAATTTAGGAATGATCATTTACATATTAAGACTAATCGGTAAAGTTGCTTTGCATATCAATTGCTCCCAATGAATGAGTTCATTCATATATTTCTAAAGAAATAAGCAAAAGTTAATTGGTCTAAAAATATTTTTGTCTAAGCAAATAATATCTGAGAATCTTTGGTTTCTATTATTCATATTTCAGAATCCATAATCTCTATCACTTGAGATAAAATAATGATGCTAATATTGTTTGGTTATGTGGCTGAGTGCGTTGTCAATTTATTATTTACACATAATGTAATGTTGGTGGATCATTAGTTTTCTATTGAATCAGTCATATGATTTACCTGAACAAATAAGTTTTATACTACGTGTCACTATCACACATGACATTAAACATATATTTTTGTCATCTTTAGAATTATAAAAACTGATAATTATGTTTCAGATTAGATAAAAGTATTTTCATTTATTTTTATGATTATGAATCATCAATTACGTTATGACATCTATAACTGTTACTCCGGATCTACCTACTACCGTACCCGTGCATGAACTTCCGCATGTTATACTCAGCATAAAACAGTAAGTGCCTTCAAGGTCACGAGTTGACAGATCAATATCAAAACTTTCTTTTGAATACAGTAGAAGAAAAAATATAAAAATAGGATAAGATTTACAACGTGTCATTTTTGATAGTGTTGGAATATATAAAACTCCACAAAAATTTTATATGTGAGTACAAGTATTTTGTTTTGTAGTTTAGATTTGTTTATTGCTTTTAGTTATAAAGTGAATGTTTAGAAGCTGGAATTTCTAATAAGAAAAATGTAATTATTTGTGGAAAAGTGAGCGAGGTAATCCGGAAATTTCCAAATGGGGGTCAAGAGAAGACAGCTATTGTGGCGTGGCCGGGCAGAACATGGCAGGGAGTTGGGCGGAGAAGGGATACAATGGAAGATATTGTTATGTTCGGAATAACACACGCTTTTAAACAACACAGATTTATTACACAGAAAATACGCACGGTACAATTCCAAAGCCAAAAGAATGTACCGAATACAATAGCCAAAGTTGAATTCCAAAAGTCCAGGAGATGTACAAATACAAAGCAGGGTCAAACCGTTAATCAACACAGAATTTCCTAATAACTTGCCGGGCCAATTATAACTCTTTCACAATACAAATCTCCTAGCTCTATTACACCAATTATCACAACTCTAGCGCTCTGCTCTCCGGGCGGGCGGCGCTGCAGATTCGCACTCCGGCCGCTGGCTCTCCGGCCAGCTCGTCGCTCGGGATTTTCCAGGCTCCGCTGCCTCTGTCGACTCCCCTAACTGCCGCCGAGCGCTGCCCTCTAGGCGCGCACTTCGAAAGGTGTTCACAGCCGCGACAGATATAGAGATAGGTCCCGCCGCAGGGCATGAAAAGATTGAATTCCTCTTCCTGTATAATAATTTACTGTAATAAATGCCCGAGCAACGCCGGGTACTTCAGCTAGTCTGAAAATAAAGTAATCATTTTTTCCTCGCATAACTTCTTGACCTATCTTTTTTCTGTTTTAGGAGGGCTCTAATTTGCATCTGGAGGAATTGGAAAGGAGAAAAACCTTCAAGAAAAATGTCCAGCAATATTTGATATGGGTGAAAGGATAGAAAAACTATTCGTGTTTTGTTCAGGGTGATGGTTGGTTTTAACATCTGCCCTTTTTTTAATAATAATAATAATAATAATAATAATAATAATAATAATAATAATAATAATAATAATAATAATAAAATATTCCTTCACCCATTGCAGCATTTGACTTACTGTTTAATTTAATATTTACAACAAATTTGGCATACTCAACATCATTAGCAATCTTTTTTCATTTTTAGCAGTATATAATGATTATATCCTTCAAATATTTAATTTGAAATAAAAACTCAGTTGGGTTTCTGTAATAAAGCCCCCCTCCTGGGAAATGAACAATGCTTCTGAAATTGTTCAATTATCATAACATTCTACCATTGGAGTTAGTTTTGTTATATCATAGAAATTTGATTCTTTGGTTCTGAGTCCGGTATTGACTTCATAGATTGACTTTCAGATTTTCCCAATATCGAGTATGGCCCAATTCTCAATTCATCTAATTTCTTCCTATTCAGGCGATTTTCATGTTCTATGTACACAAGATCTCCCTTTTTAATTCAATTTGTCTCCTGTGTAGGTTGAATATTTTTTTGTTGTCATTATGAAGTTTTATTGTATTCTTGAGTGCTATTTTCCTCTCTCTTTCTAAATCTTCGGCTGTGCATTTTATTTTTAATTCATGCGGTAGGATATTTATGGTTTTACCCTCTAGCAAGTATTTTGTTGAGAATTTTGTCACTGTATGCTCTGTCTCGTATTTCTCCACAGCTTTTTTCACAATAGTTGTCCATAGCAATAGCAGCCTCTTTGTCAGTTTCATTCATAATACATCTTATTTTATTCACTAAAGTCTGGTTTAATCTTTCATTGAGACCATTGGAGAAAGGTGCATCTATGGCAGTAAAAATCAATTTTATTTTTTTCTTTACTTGGAATTGTTTTAATTCTTTTGAATTTATTCCTGGATATTGATCCGTTAGTACCATCTGGACATCATGGTTTTTTGTTACTTCCTCAGTTAGTTTTACGAAGTCATCAGCGTTTTGATTTTTTGATGTTAAAATATAAGCATATCTTGTGAAATGGTCGACCAGTAGGTGTAGGTATTTTTTTGTTGACCGGGATCCTCCATAACCTCCGATGGTATCTATAGAAACTATCTTGAATGGGTACGTTGCTCAACCTAGGTGTGACATTAATCCATATTTTGATTTTCTTCATGATTTATTCTTTAAGCAGATGTCACAAGTTTCACAAATCTTCTCTATGTTTATGTTTATATTTTTCGCTGTAAAGAATGGTGTTACTTTATTTATCATCTGCGCTCTTCCCAGGTGACAATAAGTATTGTGTACATATTTTAGTAATATTTTACTAAATTCTTCTGATAATGAGAGTTTTTCTCTTCTTTTTAATTTTTATAATAAATTTCATTTTAGAATATTAGTTTTTTCTTATTGTTTTGTAGTTTTGTGCATCTTCTTTGATCCTTTTTTATGTCTTCTAATTTCACTAGGTTTACAATTTTTAATATGTCATCTGAATTTTCATCAGGCTCTAGAACTGGATGCCTGTTTAAACAGTCTGCCTCTTGGTTTAATTTTCCAGGATTATATTTAACTTTAAAATTATATTGGGACAGATAGTATGTCAAATCACCCAGTTCTTAATCTGTTATTGCTTTTATATTTAAATTTTTTAAAGGTTTATGATTGGAGTGTACCAAAAATTCTCTTCCAAGTAGCCAATGTTGCCAATATATCACAACCTTTTTTATTGCCAAGCACTCAAGGTAAATTGCTTTTTTTTCCCTTTTGAGCTTCACTCAATTTTTTCGAAAAATATGCCACTGGCTTATTATCCCCATTTTTGTCCTTGGTTTAGTACAGCTCCGATTTCTTTTATGCGTGCGTTGTTTTTCCAATTGTTCCATTCTGATTCTACTGTATTTTTCAAAATCATACTTGAGTACCAATCTGCGCTTGCATTGTCAAGGAAAAATTTTAGAATTTCTCTTCCACAAAACAGCGTTCACACTCTTTTTCAAACTCGTTTATCCATTGGCATGCGTTTGAGTTTCTTCCATTAAATATCTATATATTTAAAAAATAAAGCATTCTGCCATGGCTTCGTTTGGAGTTTCTACTGAACCGATTGTAGTATTTTTTCCTTTAAATGAAAGAATGTGATCCCTAGATGTGTTATCAGATATTGTTTGTGTTGATTCACCAACATTTACGGTGTAAATTAATTAATTAAATCATTCTTTAATACTACGCTTATCAGTAGTCAATTGTTTTCTTCCAAAATGCTGTTTCAAAATCGATTATATGAAACGCTAGATGTGAGTCCACGCTGCTTGATGTTTTGTTTTGATTGTTGAGATTTGTTTACAATTCGTCACGGTTTTGTTTCAGTGTAATAATTGCATTGTGGCTTTGACAGTTTGCATGTATTTGCTTTTGTGATGTATTTTTTAGAGAACATTCGGACAGTGGGTTTTGCTCAGTTGTACTGAAGTAGTGAAGTTGTTCACAGGTTATGTCGAATTCCGAATAGTTGTCCACGCGCGCCCAAAGAAGCAAACGTACACTGGACGCAGAGAATGAGAAAGTCAGCGCAGAAAATATCAGTTTTGTTCTGCTTTGTACTTCCCATGCGAGAGAAATTCTGCAAACGTGTTTACTCTGTGTTGCTTAAATTGGAAAGTAAGTTTACCTTCGAGCAATATGCCAGAAATAATCAAATTACACATCAAAAAACTTTAGAAATAATATCTGTCAGTATAATAATGCTCTTTCTTTTGTTTCATATCGTGGATTATTGGAATATGTGGGCCATTTTGCATTGCCACCTGGTCATGGACCATACGTGTTCAAAATTTTGGGAACTACACATCACAGAATTTTTTGTTATAACTTGAAGATCCAAACAATGCAACATATTGTAAACATTAGTCTGGGCACAGTATTTTACATTTATCTAAGATCTCACCGTCAAATTTTGACGGGTTCTCACTAGTATTGATAATAAAATCATTGACAATTTTTCTCAAATTTTTTACTTCAGATATTTGTTGCTTATCTTCTAAAACTTTCTTTAAAAGTTTCTCAATTGTTTCATCTGAGGTACTCGGGTAGATTTTTCAACTTTTTCCTCTGTAATCTCTTCTATGTAGTAGTTGTAAAATTGCAAATTTTCCTCTTCATCCAAATATACTTTTGATAGATTTTCTGATAAAGAAATCCAGACTTTGATGTCTTTTTTTAAAGTATTTCTTACCTTACCAAATATTTGTGTTGTAATTAGCTCCTTGTGAAGGTTTGTGTTTTGGAGTTCATCTGGTAAGCCATTTAAAGTTTTTACCTCAAGTGAATTAATAGCTTAGAACTTGCGCTTCTTGACACATGCCATCATTCATCAATTGTATTCCTGTCTTTGAAATCAGTGGCCAGGTGCCTCCATTGCGGTGTCAGGTATCAGTCATTTGTTCGGTAGCATGGCAGATTCAAATTTTTAGGAAACGACACACAATAGTCTTTGTTTTCTTTACACACACACACACACACACACACACACACATATATATATATATATATATATATATATATATATATATATATATATATATATATATATATATATATGTGTGTGTGTGTATATATACATGTGTGTATACATATATATGTACATAGAAACAAAGGCATGCAGTGCTGTTAACATTTCCAATTTTAAGCTTGGCAATGCTGCTGATTTTAATTATGAAAATTATAATTAGCAGAGGAAGCTGATTAAGTTGCCCTAAAACTTGCCAAATACTTGTAATAATATCAAATGTTTATTTGTATTTTTACTTTAAAATTTTTGACAGATTTAATGTCCTTTATTTATTTATTTTTTTGTAAAATCCATTGAAATGTATTTATACACATTTAAATTATAAGAGGATTATAATTCTTTCACTACTTTCTTCCCAACTTTATTTTCATAATTTGTTGTATTGTCACCAAAATTGTCAATAATATGTACATAAAATAAAGTGTGTTAACTGCAAGCCAATTTTTCTCCGTAGTGAGTTTTGAAAAGTTCCTGAACATCGGTTTTCTTCTGTTGTATGTTTTTCATTGGTTTAAATAAAGATTTGTATTCACCTATCTCACTTAAAAAGGCAGTATCTCCCTTTAAAATTACCTTAATTCCGACGTATACGTCGCAGTGAGTTAGACGAAGACAGAATATGGGTAATCCCCTGACATTCACTCCGCCGCCGTGCAACGCGCCAGCTGTGCGGTTGCTCAACCAAAAAGCTCTATCTTCCCCGTGTTAAATCGAAGGACTAAGGAGTAAAAACAATAACTTCATTAATAGAGCCAAGAGCGTGGTGCAATTCCTGACAAGGCACCAGACACCGGAGAGAGCGCCATTTGGACGCCCTTTCGTTTCAAAATGATTTCATATACATCGCTATTGCTGCAATATCTTGAATAATAAATGTTTTAAAAGGAAAATGTATATTCCTAAGATATTATGAGATCTTTTTCATTTTCTTGGGGTTGTGCAACCTAAGCGCGAGCCGCCACTGCTGGGATAGCAATGCGATATTTTACTGATTCAAATAAGGGAGGCCTTACTTTCACTGATTGCAACAGCTATTTACTCCATTGGTTCAGTTAGTTGCCACAGATTTCACCGATTCAAACAGTGTAGTTTCACTGATTCAAGCAGTGGAGTTTCACTGATTCAAGCAGTTCAAAGTTCATAATTGTTGCTACTTACTCTGCAACCAATTCCTCAATCTGCCTTCCATACGGAGAGACGAGGAATCTGAAAATCTTATCAAAATATCTACTACTGGATTTCACGTAACGAATAATGATAATCAGCTTACTTTTAAACTAACAAATTGGAATTAAATTGGAATTTCGTATTATATTGTGAAATATGATTCTAATTAAAGTTAAACATGAATTGTTACATCGTTAGTTCAAAATGAAATCATCTTTGGTCATGACTAGCTCTCTCTACCTTGTAATAATTATGAATCAACCTTGTTATATTTGCGGATCTTCGCGCGCTCTTCACTTCTCCATTCGATGGCGCCCCGTAGAATCTTTCTTCTTCCTAAAGTCCTCCGCCTAATATTCGCGATCAAGTTCAAATTCTCCCAGCGATTCTATTATTACCTGTTACTTGCCTTACTCTCATCACAGGTGGACGCCTATACACGTACTGACTATTACTTTGTAAAATTCCTTTGTCTTTTCCCACAAGACCGTTTCATCGTAATATAAGAAACCATCGACTTAATTATCCTAGAAGTTATTTCATCGGATTTGGTTGTCCAAGAGTCTTTCCTCGACTTGGTAAAAGTCAGGATCCGACCCGCTCATTTCCTCATTGCTAGAGAGAGTGTCACTATTCTTCATAAAACCCAAAGCATCAGAACTCCATGTCATTCTCTTTTGTCTAACAAAAACAATAGTATTCCACATCCTCTTCACCTAGCGACAATGGTGTTTTACTTGTCACATTGCGACCCCTCCGCGATCGTCTATTGACATCCCTATATTATAATTAATATAAATGACGTTTTTATTACCAAAATGGTTCTTCGTTTTGGTATATCTCAATATATTTATTTAATAACTAACAAGTTGTTAACTTGGCTCTTTCATTTCGTATTTCCCTCGCTGTCGTGACCGCCCGCGCGCGATTGAAAGACCCGCCGCCGAGCTACGTCAGCGGGGCATCACCGACCTCGGCCGGAGGGGAAGGCGACCGTTGCGGGCCGGCCGGGGCTGACCGCGCGCGGCCGTCACGCCCGAGCAAGCGGGTAGGGACTCGCCACCGCCCCTACTCCGCAGCTAGTCGGCGGGCCGCTAGCCCCAGCGCGCTATAAGAGGGCCCCGACCCGACGCCAGATCAAACTGATAGCGACGGTATTGGCAACGGTGTTCTGGCGAGTGGTGTACGGAGTGAAGAGTGGTGATTAGCGATAACGACTTTTGCTACGGAAACGGAACTCTCTGGTGGATATTCTACGACTCGGCTATATATGGGACTTCTACTGGATTACGGTGAAACGGCTTCGCAATTGGCACACTCAACAGGTTATTCGGAACTTTGGCTATTGTACACGGGATTCTCATTATTGTACCTGAAATTGTATTGAATGAAAAGCCATTTTATGAAGTTTTACCTTTGTTTGGATACTACACTTCCATAATTCGTTTACATACTTTACTCTCATTATTCCCTTCGTAATGTAGCAACATTCCACTGTATCATATTTCTTTTGGAACCATGATCTTCTCGATCTTCGTACGTTATGCAGTGAATATCGAACTCTGCCTCGAAGACTGTAACAAGCAATAACGAATCAGTAAATAATAAACATATTTCGCTAAATATAAGCAGTTAGGGAGAAAATTTCAATAAACCCTTTCGTACAGAACGGCATTAATAATCATGTGTTCTATTAATTATTCATATTAGTGTCATTATTATTAATAAATAATAATGACAGATAATATAATTAACGGCAATGTTAATAAAAAGCCTTACCAATGAGTTAATAAAGTATTAAGACCGCTGATTCCTGTCTGGCGTCACGGGAACCGCTGGCCTGTTGACCGCCGCTTTTGGCGACCTATCTGGTAGCGGCTCCCGGGCGGTCGCACTCTGAGCGGACAGCTTAAACCAGCGTTCACATCCCACACTGGGATTTGAGACGAGCTCAAATCGGGGCGGGTTTATTTGCAGGATTGCTTGGCCAGAGAAATGCAAAGGCGCTTACCTGATTTTGAAATGACTTCATGCAATGCAGTAAAAACACATTTATTGGCACTTGATAAGAGGCGCACTATGCGTTGGCGGACGTTGCAAAGTTGCACCGTAGTGTGGGTGAAGTTGCAAGTGACACGTCGGTCGGAAGGCGCTGTATGAGGTCGCCGCCCCTTCTCGGCTGATCGCCTCTCGAGATGTCGCCGGCCGTAGGCGGACCGACTGAGGGCTCTGCGCCGTTCTCGGGGCGGGTAACGCCTTCTTCGGCGCTCTTTTCCTCGGGCCCGCGCCGGCGGAGTCCGTTCGTGGTAACGCGGCCACAGTTCACTTTCACGCTAGTTGGGAGTCACACACGTCTGATCCCTCACCCACGTCTCTGATTTTCTCTGTCACACGCGTCTGTCTCCCCTCACACTTTATAAGTCTCCTACAGTCACGTCTGTCTCCCCTCACATTTCCTGAGTCTCCCTATGTCCACCCGACACCCGGACATCCCTCGGACACGTCTTTCTTTGCTCACTCCCCATACACTTCTCCTGTCCGTCTCTCCGGGCTTCTCCTGCACTCCCCTCCTCTTCACGTGTTCAGTCTTGTCAGTTTAATTGGTCTCTGTCTAGAGAAGTGATTATTTCCTGTCTTGTTTTATAATGCGCACGGTTAGGCTTTCAAGAGGGCGAGACCAAGAGTAGGTTTAACATTACCGTCCAGAATATTTTTGACAATGGAGATCCGCCTCCGACACAGAACCCACAAGAATGAAGAAATGACGAAATTGTCCACGAGCCTTTTTGTCCGTTCACTGCTTTCGATTGCTCATTCAGTACAGAGGAGGTGACGAAATACTTCTCTTCTCCAGCTCTGAAATGGTTTTCTGCGCTAAAAAAGCGGCGCTTTGTGACCTATCGCAACTGATTCACGACAGCAGCTGAGATACGTCAAATCCTTCAACCTACTTTTCAGAACTCCCCATTATCTGCGTATTTATGAGTGTACTCAACGCTTTCGCGGTTTTTACAATCTCTGCGCGCCATTTCTGAACGTAATGGCGCGTTCATTGGGAGATTTTCCGAGAATTTATTTGCTTCCCTGCCGTCTGCTCCCGGAAGCGACTCTGGGCTTAACTCTCGGCAAACCGAGTCTTTCGCAGGCTGGGCCCAGGAACGATTAAACTTTTGGCGGGCATGTGCTCGAAGGCTCCCCAACATTTTATTGAAGAATCACAGGACAGACTGCGAGCCAGGGCCAGTCGTAAATTGTGTCACGTTTTTGAATAGTTTTGGGAAGACAGTAAATGTAAAGCAGAAGTGTCAAATGCATTGAAAGGTATTGTAAACGTATTTACGTCGGTGCGCTAACAGCTGAATATTGATTGCATTCGAGAGAATGTCTTTGTGAAATTTGTGCTCTTGTGAATTCATAATTACACACATACTTATCTAGGAATATATCAGAAAAAAATGATAATTTTTTTCCATAACTGTATATATTTATTTTAATTGTTATGTCTCAAGTTTTATAACACCCATATATTATACCAACAATTTTCGATATTACAGTTACGAATATTAATGCACAAATGTCATGATAATCACTAACAATAATTTTTTTTAAAGAGCTTGCTGCTAACGCCAAACTTTAACTGAGATTGTTCAAAAATATTTGAAATTCATCCCCTTGAAAGGTTCAGAGTTAGATATTTAGCCTAAAATTCTTGAAGCTACACTTTTTAAATGTTCTGAAGAATCTTCATGTACCCGTCTGCTCTGTTTTAGACTCCCAGCCGCCGTATCTTACAGGCTGCTTTAGATTCGGCAAACAATTATGTTGTCTCCTAAAATAATTCGAACTCGTTCTCCCAACCTATCTCCTGTATATGATTCGGGATATTAAAGTTTGTTGCAATATTTCGTGGTATTTTTATTTTCTCATATACATACTACGTATATACTGGAGTAATTTTCGTAGTATAGAGAAAGTTATGTAATGCTGCAGAAAATCGATTTCGAGATTTCAACGGAAATACACATTTTGGGTTCCCCTGATAACGAAAAAGTGTTTTTTTTTCAAAACGTCCGTCCGTCTATCCGTCCGACTGTCGTATGTGAACAAGCCTAACGCCTAAACCTCACATCCGATCTTTTCCAAATTGAAGAAACCCCTGTCCATCTGTCTCTAGTTGAAGCTTTAGAACTTTGAAAAACATTCCTTAAAATTTAAGGGTAGTTTACATGAAGCCCCCCCGAACATTTCCATTTTTTTCTTTAAATTTCTGTAGGAACAGTAAATTTACTGTAGTGTGGAGTAAAATACACTTATAAAAGTGGCATTGATCCAAATTCCTCCGTTAACTCTGAATTATCAAAAATTGGAAAAGTTTGAATTTTTCCGTTGTCTGATAGCAGTTTCATTTATTTGCGAATATTAGATAAAATATACAGGGATGTGAATTAGGAGGCCGTTTAGCTGACAACTTTTTATTTTTAGCATATTTACTCTCTATTATAACCTATCTATAATTTAAACTGAGATCCAGGAATATCTAATGTCTAGAGTTCTCTTTTCACCCCACAAAAGACCACAACATGGAAATCTCTCTATCAAAATAAACTAGAGATGTTACAAAATGGCACAGACTTTCACGTAGTTAAGTTTTCTAATTTTCTTGGTGTGGGCTGTCTTTATGGTCTTAGCTCTTTTGAAAAATTTCGAAAATGTTTCTAGAGCTTAATATAACGTCCCCCCCCCAATAATGAATATTTTTCAAAATCGCAGAGCTTCAGATCACGCAAAACAACAGGGGTTTCTTCAATTAGGAAAAAAATCTTACGCACGGTTTAGGCGTTAGGTTTGTTCATATACACCAGGCGGACGGATGGACAGACGGACTGATATTTTGCTATCAAGGACCCAAAACACAGGGATTCTGGCTGCACTACGAGTTAAAAGAATTTTTTCTTAATTTACCAACTGGATTTACCTACTTTTTCGTTATCAGGCCCCGGCAATGAATTATTTTCTGCCAAAAAATTCGCCGTTTCTTCGCGCAGCATTACATAACTTTCCCTATACTACAATATTACTCCGTATATACGTACGTATACGAGAAAATAATAATATTAGGGATATACTGACTCTGAATGATAAACATGTTTTAAAAAATACATAAATTCTCTAAACAACAAGTTCTGTTTTACACTTGGATCAGATAAACTCAAACTCTCTTGTAAATGTTGAGTCAATTCTTCACAATTTGCAGTATCAACAACTTTCATAATTTACATGCCAACTGTCTTAACAATTTAACACTTTAAGAATAGTCGAAATGGAATTCAATTCCATGACACATTGTTTCTTTTGTAAAACAAAATCCGCTTAGTTGGTTTTCTGAATGAATTCTAGCTTCACAAATTGTCTTAACATTTAGTTATTATACAAAAGATTGAATTGTGGGTTTTTGACCTAAACCTTCTTCTCCCTCTCTCTCCCGCCCTCTCACCGCTCCTCTCAAACGCCCACTCACCCTCGCTCTTAACCTCCATTTCACCCTCCATCACACCTTCCCTCACCCGCTCCCTCACCCACACTCTCCCTTCCTTCTCCTTTCCCCCCTCTCTCGACCTTCATGCAACGCCTTGCATGGAAACAGCGTTGCAAAGGTCAGAATTTAAATATACTACTTTTCTTTCTCCTAATGCTAACTCGCAACTAGAGTAGCCATGCTCCCTCCTGTGTTTCGCTTCCCATCGTTCTAAAGTTCCCTCACTGATACTTTTATATCACCGACCAAATTGCACACTGGTCGTACATATGTTCACTTTCTTTTAACTATTCTTTTAACGATTCCGTGGTTTTAGCAAACGCGCGCATGCGCGGTGTCGCTTTCGAGGTTCCAGATGGCACACTAGGCGTGCATAGGTTCACCTCCCTCTAACTAACGATTCTGTGGTTTTAGCAAAAGCGCGCATGCGCGATGTCGCTTTCGAGGTTCCAGAAGGCACACTAGGCGTGCATAGGTTCAACTCCCTCCAACTAAAGATTCTGTGGTTTTAGCAAAAGCGCGCATGCGCGATGTCGCTTTCGAGGTTCCAGAAGGCACACTAGGCGTGCATAGGTTCACTTGCTTCTGATTAGCGAATCCGGTGTTTTAGGGAACGCGCGCATGCGCGGTGTCGCTTTCGAGGTTCCAGAAGGCACACTATGCGTGCATAGGTTCACCTCCCTCTAACTAACGATTCTGTGGTTTTAGCAAAAGCGCGCATGCGCAGTGTCGCCTTCGAAGTTCCAGAAGGCACACTAGGCGTGCATTGGTTCACCTCCTCTAACTAACGATTCCGTGGTTTTAGCAAAGCGCGCATGCGCAGTGTCGCCTTCGAAGTTCCAGAAGGCACTAGGCGTGCATAGGTTCACCTCCCTCTAACTAACGATTCTGTGGTTTTAGCAAAAGCGCGCATGCGCGATGTCGCTTTCGAGGTTCCAGAAGGCACACTAGGCGTGCATAGGTTCACCTCCCTCTAACTAACGATTCTGTGGTTTTAGCAAAAGCGCGCATGCGCGATGTCGCTTTCGAGGTTCCAGAAGGCACACTAGGCGTGCATAGGTTCACCTCCCTCTAACTAACGATTCCGTGGTTTTAGCAAAAGCGCGCATGCGCGGTGTCGCTTTCGAGGTTCCAGAAGGCACACTATGCGTGCATAGGTTCACCTCCCTCTAACTAACGATTCTGTGGTTTTAGCAAAAGCGCGCATGCGAGGTGTCGCTTTCGAGGTTCCAGAAGGCACACTAGGCGTGCATAGGTTCACCTCCCTCTAACTAACGATTCTGTGGTTTTAGCAAAAGCGCGCATGCGCGATGTCGCTTTCGAGGTTCCAGGGGGCACACTAGGCGTGCATAGGTTCACTTGCTTCTGATTAGCGAATCCGGTGTTTTAGGGAACGCGCGCATGCGCGGTGTCGCTTTCGAGGTTCCAGATGGCACACTAGGCGTGCATAGGTTCACCTCCCTCTAACTAACGATTCTGTGGTTTTAGCAAAAGCGCGCATGCGCGATGTCGCTTTCGAGGTTCCAGAAGGCACACTAGGCGTGCATAGGTTCACTTGCTTCTGATTAGCGAATCCGGTGTTTTAGGGAACGCGCGCATGCGCGGTGTCGCTTTCGAGGTTCCAGATGGCACACTATGCGTGCATAGGTTCACCTCCCTCTAACTAACGATTCTGTGGTTTTAGCAAAAGCGCGCATGCGAGGTGTCGCTTTCGAGGTTCCAGAAGGCACACTAGGCGTGCATAGGTTCACCTCCCTCTAACGAACGATTCTGTGGTTTTAGCAAAAGCGCGCATGCGCGATGTCGCTTTCGAGGTTCCAGAAGGCACACTAGGCGTGCATAGGTTCACTTGCTTCTGATTAGCGAATCCGGTGTTTTAGGGAACGCGCGCATGCGCGGTGTCGCTTTCGAGGTTCCAGAAGGCACACTAGGCGTGCATAGGTTCACCTCCCTCTAACTAACGATTCTGTGGTTTTAGCAAAAGCGCGCATGCGCGATGTCGCTTTCGAGGTTCCAGAAGGCACACTAGGCGTGCATAGGTTCACCTCCCTCTAACTAACGATTCTGTGGTTTTAGCAAAAGCGCGCATGCGCGATGTCGCTTTCGAGGTTCCAGAGGGCACACTAGGCGTGCATAGGTTCACTTGCTTCTGATTAGCGAATCCGGTGTTTTAGGGAACGCGCGCATGCGCGGTGTCGCTTTCGAGGTTCCAGATGGCACACTAGGCGTGCATAGGTTCACCTCCCTCTAACTAACGATTCTGTGGTTTTAGCAAAAGCGCGCATGCGCGATGTCGCTTTCGAGGTTCCAGAAGGCACACTAGGCGTGCATAGGTTCACTTGCTTCTGATTAGCGAATCCGGTGTTTTAGGGAACGCGCGCATGCGCGGTGTCGCTTTCGAGGTTCCAGATGGCACACTAGGCGTGCATAGGTTCACCTCCCTCTAACTAACGATTCTGTGGTTTTAGCAAAAGCGCGCATGCGAGGTGTCGCTTTCGAGGTTCCAGAAGGCACACTAGGCGTGCATAGGTTCACCTCCCTCTAACTAACGATTCTGTGGTTTTAGCAAAAGCGCGCATGCGCGATGTCGCTTTCGAGGTTCCAGAGGGCACACTAGGCGTGCATAGGTTCACTTGCTTCTGATTAGCGAATCCGGTGTTTTAGGGAACGCGCGCATGCGCGGTGTCGCTTTCGAGGTTCCAGATGGCACACTATGCGTGCATAGGTTCACCTCCCTCTAACTAACGATTCTGTGGTTTTAGCAAAAGCGCGCATGCGAGGTGTCGCTTTCGAGGTTCCAGAAGGCGCACTAGGCGTGCGTAGGTTCACCTCCCTCTAACTAACAATTCTGTGGTTTTAGCAAACGCGCATGCGCGATGTCGCTTTCGAGGTTCCAGAAGGCACAATAGGCGTGCGTATGTTCACCTCCCTTTAACTAACGATTCCGTGGTTTAGGAAACGCGCGCATGCGCGGAGTCGCTTTGGAGGTTCCAGATGGCTTGGGTTTTAGCAAACGCGCGCATGGGTAACGTTGCATATGGAGTCGCAGGAGCTGTGACTGCAAAATCCTGGGAATTTTTTGTCGAAAGGTAGCGTTTACAGCGTGTTAAAGGGTATCTGCGCCAGGGGAAGGGGATACAAATACGTAACGGTTCTAATTTGCTTTTGCACACGCAAGATTTGGGATTCTAGTGTCCGATATTGTCATTTCTGCAAATATGATAAAAGTTTATCTACATAACATAACATCTAGGGTTACGTTTTGCGTGTATTTACTTAGGTATTTCTTAATTAATTACTATCAAACTTTTGTTATAAGTATACAAATTATAAGTGTTGAAGTTATTTGAAACATATTTCATTATCCAAATTTGTTTATATTTCTAGGTATACTACATACGTTCCCATATTCGAGGAAAGATCACATTTCTTTTCGTATTTCAATATTTTACTAGCCATATCTTCACATATAATACGCCTGGAAGTTATAACAATCGGAGATCATCTACACCACAATAACCATACTTCGACACTATCCTATAAAACTATTAAAGTGCGCATGATGACTTTCTACTATCACTGACTCACGCTTCAATGAACTTTTACTGTTCGACATAAAAAACTTGAAGCTTCCGTTCTAATAACCGAATCTCTTCTCCTTCGTAATTCAGTAGTTTGACAATAAAATTACAATCGGATTGTATCATTGACATTAATCATCTTCTCTTGTATTCACTTGAAAAACAAAAATGACTAATGTACGTCATTTACAAAAGTAAAACATTTTTTTATCAAAATGTTCAATATCATTATTCTATCCGAACGCCGCACTTATTTTTCTGACATAACATGAGGTCAATTTTGTTTCCCCCTGGAGAATTTGTGGATTATATTTTCAGTCTGGATTCGCCCCTGCAGAGGACAACGCTCTTGCCCCGAGAAGTCGTTATTATTTGGGCCGGGTGGTTTATAGTCCCCGGGCCCATTGCGATTTATGAAGGCGGCCAAAACGAGGACGTGGGGGATGACGGCATCGGAAATGATGCACGGGCGACATCGTGGAGGCAACGGCGAGGGTACGGAAAAGGAGGACGGGCTGGGGTGAAAGACCTTTGGGTCCTGCGTTTTCCAGGGAACTACAAGCTGTAACAAAATGAAGGATTCTCGTGTAAAAGATACGTAATAACAACGCAAAAGTGTAATTTTGTATTTCTGTAATGTTTGACACCTGTTATGAGTTGTGTGTGCTGCATGTTACACAAATCTATATTTTTTATAACACACAAGGTTTTGGTTTAGAAAGAAATTTCAATTTTCTACTTGACAAAATTTCGTGATTTTAGCTTTAAATGAAGGCTAATAGGTACTAGATAGAACTTGTTCTTCCTAACCCGTTGTGTAGTAAAACACTAAATTTTAATATCTCAAAATTAGCGCAATATATGTTTATTTACCATCATTTATTCTTCACATCGTTTTCAACATTCTTTACATCGTTTCTTTACATTCCATTCACTTTCATACCTTGGTCTTTTAGTTTTGCAAGTTGCAATAGATATACCGAAAGCAGTCAATGTTATCCAGTTTTTTAAGTTCAAAGATAAATGAGCATTTCGGAATGATATGATTAGTGAGTGTATATAAACGCTATGTCCAGATTTCGTCTCCATGGTGCATTACGTTTTTAAGTTACGGTGGATAACAAGATTTCGTGCTATATTCTACCCCTTACATTAGAGATCTTGATAAGTATAAAACATTTCAATTACATTTTCAGAAACATTCATGTAACTCTTTGTTAACAGTGGGTTGTGATTATTTTGTTCCAGTATTTGTAAATCTCTTAATTCATTGGTCTTGGAAAATAATTATATGCTGAACGAATTTTTTAAGTTTACAGTTTTACGTTTCGGACATGTATAGTACTTTTCTGTTGTAACTTTTCCACGAAACTTCACTGTATTCGCAAGGTTTTTGTCAGTTCGTCGAGTAATTCACTAAAAAACAGGTTTCAAATGTTCTTCGGCAGGGAAAATGGAGGGGTCAATCCATTTTAAGTGTTCCAGAATTTAATAAATTGGTCGTCTCGAAAAAAAATCATATTTTGTACTTTAATTTCCTTATGTTTCGGCTGTTCAAAAAATACTTTATTTTGATTGAATCTGGTTTACAAATGGTGGCCATTTTTGTTTAACGCCATGCGCCATTTTTGCGTTTGTTGACATTTACTCATTTCTAAAGTATTCAGCTCTGGGTTGCTCTAGCGTTTTAGAATAAAAGTCATTGGATTCACAATACTCTGGCCTATGCAGGCCGTACCTTCTATATTTTTATTGGAGAAATATTGGCAACCAAATCGATGGAACGCGAATGAACAAAGTTCGATTTTTAGAGAGTAATTTCTCAACGAATGAATAGAATAGCCTTAATTTTCAATAGGAATAGGAATAGCCCTTATTTCTCTATGCTTTCACACTTAACAGTGTAGTTACTTTCTGTAAAATATCATCGGCAAGTAACGTACCTATTGAAAATTACTCCCTCTTACAAATTGGAATTTTGAATTTTTTTTCCGAATTTTCAACTATAATCTCTCTGTTAAGGAACCAGATAAGATTTTGACAATTGCACACATTCTAGATCCTTATGATACCAAACTCCAGTAAAAATTTGAACTTTTAGAGATAACTCAATGTATTCTTTTATTGTAAATTTTCGCAATAAAGAGGCCTCATTTCTACATTGATTATACGTTGTAACAAGTAGCAATTATATTATTTTGAAGCTTTTTAAATCAAAATATTAGATTAAAATATGTTAAAAAATTTCATTAAAATTATTATTTTTACTTTATTATTAATAAATATAAGAGTTGCCTAATATATTTTGAATATTACTTTACTTTAAAACAAACTTACATCTTGACATCAACGTTTGTAATTGAAAATATGGTCACTTTTATGTTAAAAGTTGAACCGGGTAATAAAAAATATTTTATAAAAGATAACAAATAAATAAATTCATCATTTTGTTTATTTTTTTTGTGTTTAAATTTGCCACTCGGCTTATTATTTCTGAACGTTTCTTCAGAGATCCGGACAATTGCACGGTACTCCTTATGTGAAATTAACGCGACTGTGTTAACAAACAATGCAAGAGAACCAGTGAATATTGTGTCAGTGTAGAGACAAACATGGCACGTGCCATGGGCCCCTCTCACTAGTGGTGCTATTTAGAGTATACCAGCTAAAACACTTAATAGTGTAGGTGATGTTAATGTAAATGCGTGTGTGTAAGGGGTGAGGATAGGACAAGGAAGGGAGAGGAAAGATAGTGCGCGGTCCGTGGTCCGTTTGTTAGGGTACTACTCCGGCATTCGCCTGGTGTTGATCGGAGAAACCACGGAAAACTACCGATCAGAGCAGCCGGCCGCTAGAATTCGCCTCTGGAAAGCAACTGATTTTGACCTAGCTGAAAAGCTAGTGTCGAAATTCCTGGGACCCTTGGGACTCGAACCAAGGACCTCCCGGTCAGAGGCGCTGCAGTGACATCAGTTGATGCACTGAGTCACCTCTCCCGGTACCCTACATTAATGCGTTTGGAGAATGACCACGTAGCAGCTGACGTGTCGGATAACATCATTCAACGGATGACTGAACGAATCCACGGGACGCGCCTCGCGCTCCCAACAGGGGATTCGTGAACGGCGCGCGCATGAATGGAGGCGAGCGGTGGCCTCCGTAAGCGGGCCATCGATCGTTTGACCAGCTGACGCCGCAGCCTCCCTCGCGCCCGGCCACCCTGCACATCCCGCTACGCTGCCCCCACCCCACCCCCACCGCCACTTGGAGAAAGTCGATCCGCAAGCTGCGGCCCCAACCACGCTCCGCGCGAATCGATCCTTCCATTGCCAATCGAGCTTTTTCATTTCCTGCTGCTGCTTCTGTTTCTTCCTCTGCCGCTTCTGCTTCTTATTCTGCTGCTACGGTACTTCGTCTGCATCTTTATCTGATGTTGCGTCTTCTTTTGCTCATTCTTCTCATTACGGACAAAATGCTTAATCGCTATTTTCTTAAAAACGGACTCAGATTTTTCAATAAAAATACTCTATTTAGGACGACGTTATAGCCTTCTTTAATATTCCTAAAATTTAATTTAGGTTCTACTATTGGGAAACCGGAGTTTCTTTGGGCCGCAATAGATGGAAGCAGGCGAGGAGGGACAATTCTACAGTACCAGTCCACACTAATGAAATTAGAAAATTTGACTACGAGAAAGAGTGTGCCATTCGGTAGCACCTCTAGTTTGGTTCTTACATGGTAACCTAGAATGTATTTTTTCAGTAATGGAAGATGTAGATAAAAATTCAGTTGTGACATACAAATGTTTTAATACAATTTTAGTTTATCGAATCATATATCCTCTTTACAATTTTCCTTCTATTGTGCATCGTGTACTTGTCAAAAAGATAATCCCTACTTTTATATTATTGAATTTCAAAGAAATAGAAATTATTTCAATTTTTGCAGGTTGATACCAACACACACCTTTGAGGCCTTAACCCCTGTTAACCATTTTCGTTGCAAATAATAATAATAATAATAATAATAATAATAATAATAATAATAATAGTACTGATAATAAAATAATAACAACAATTACATGTTTCTAATGAATTCCTGTAAATATGTTCTCCTTCATGTCAAATCAACATTGCGAAATATTTCTCTCGTGCAAATTAATTCTTATTTTGAAATACTTCTGAACGGGTAATATTCTGAAAATACTTCTGAACTTAACATTTATACATGAAGTAAAAATATTTTGCTTTATATATTGGTTTTCTTTCTACGTCTAAAAAGAAAAGATACTTTAAAATCCTTGTTTACTATGCATTTAGTTTTTAAAAGAATTCTACTGAATCAGTGAAGACGTCAATTTTCAGTAAAATGTTCAATTTACCATTCTATCTGTGCAGAGAGAACTCGTGAACCGAGCTCCTCTTCAAAATTATGTTTATATGATAGTGAGATCGAGGAAGGGACACGAGCGGTGAATAATGATATGTGGGTTGAGGTGTAATTATTATTAAGCCTCGCATTTTCCTGCGATTACATATATTTGCTTATTCGGAGAAATCTGCAGCTCTTTTTGTTTTGTCGTTTATTTCTATCCTAATTGGAGTCCCTACGTGCTTGTTTCGATTTTTTGCGAGAAGTGTTGTTTCGATTAACCCGTTCCCTCGTCTAGTGACCTAGTGCGTTTATTATGCAAGTATTGGTTTTGTTTGTGGTTACTAACAATAACGAATGAGTATCAAGTTAGAAAGAACTCGCAAAGGGCTTACCTCTACTCCTTGTAGTTAATATGCAGAATTAATTTGAAAATTCGAAAGAAAGCAACTTTCGAGAAATAATGAAATGTCCTCCGCCATTCATCCGTCTATTTCTATCCCCCCCCCCCGCTCTAATCTTTCGCTGGTGCGTAGTCCGGATACAAATGCCAGTCAGATCTTGCTGAACCGGTGTTCACATCCCGTTTACTTGCTATTCAATTCCCTTTTAAAATCCGCTTTCATTTCGCGAAAGATTCGAGGTATAAGGTGTGTTAGCGTCAAGTTGCTTTGTAGTTCTTCCGTTTCCTCTACTCAGAGTCCGCGGAATGATATAATGTCAGTGGTTGTAAATCTTAAACGAAGCTGGAGGGGCGGTAGAATAGGTTTGCAGCATCCAAATATGACTAAAGTTGAATACTTAAACTAAGCATTAGTGGAGCAATCGGAAATTGTAAATCACAAATGAAATGTAATAATCCGTATACAGTATTTGAATAACCCCTCAAATGTGCAGATGTACAGACGTGAGGTTTATGTCACTCACGGCTAGACAACTTCCTGGGAACCATTAAACGCATATGAGGAGTCATTCGACGCATAGGAAACTGATAATTTGTTTTCGGATTCGGCCATATGATTCTAAGAATTTTCCAAAAACGTGTTTTTGTATATTTCGGCGCTGTGTGTTTAGTATGCCGATATTTAAACCAACGCCACCTAAATACATCTATGTAGGTGGCGTTGATTAAATCACAATACCCCATGGTTACTTTCAGTCCACAGCATCTCAGTTTTCTTCCATGAGGTTGGTATCCTGATTGTTCCCAGGACCTGTTCCAAAGCAGCCATATGAAAAGAAAATCGACCAGCAGAATTTGTAAGTTACAAAGTATCTCATTTTTATTGTTTATAATAAATTTGAAAATTGTCTTGGAACATTGAATTTGAAAAATATGAACTAAATAAGAAGAAAACCAGAAATGTAAGTACAATTCTAGAGAAAATATATTTCTTAAGAAAACAAAGATCGCATTTCAATTTAATGTGATTTAAAACGAATTCATTTTATTCACACAAACATACAAAATAGTAACATAGAATTTTACATTTTAAAAAAATTAGAGAAATAAAATGTGGATGTGTTAAGCAACTCAGGGGAAACCAATGTAGTTGTAGAAACTTTTTCGTCAGAATTTTCCGAGCTAATTGAGAATGATCTTATAAAGGGAATAGAGATTAACACAGACGAACAGGTTACATGTGATCATTTATGTTCATATCAAAAAACAAAACGTAACAACATCACTGTGGTAAATTCTAACTATTCGCATTACTGTCCTGCAAGAATTTTTTCGGACATTATAATTTTGAAATTGCAATATAATTCGTTTATATTCTGTATGAAGGTAATAAACAAAGCCATTGGTTGTCAAGAATTTTTGAACAGAAGTAAAACATTATCAGCTACTACCATACATTGGTAAGTTTAGAGCCAGATACTGTAAGAATATTAGAACAAAGAACAATGAAAGAAAAGAAATATTAAAGAAATTTTCAACACATGAAAATACTTTAAAACAGTTTACAGTGTAGGCGACGCCGCATTCAACTAGTATGTTAATATTTTTGGAACAGATATTTTGTATACTGAAAAAGTTATCTTTATGCACTTCTTTCTGCTTGTTTCGCGTATTTCATACAAGTGTGTGTGTGTGTATGTGTGGAAGGGTAAATGAGTCTAGGATGAAGAATTAATTGTACGCGGTTGAGGATCCGTTTGTGAAGGTGCTGTTCTTGCATTCGCCCGGTATTGACATCGAAAATACCGATGAATGCAGCCGGTCGGTAAGATTCTCCTCCCGACAATGGTTGAATTCCATGCAGCTAAAACTTTTTAGAACCTGTTCTGTAGTCGATAAAATTCTCCATAGGACCTTCGTATTTAGTCGCTTTGTATTCTGTATCAACAGATCTCTACGGAAAAGGAACAGAGGATTCCCATAAATCCACAAATCGCTTGGACTGTTAATATCTTGTGACTAGACAGGGCACTTCTCCTTCACCAACCACGTCCTGGAGGTTAGCAAATTGAATAGCGCGTGATATACCGCTTTTATTTGGCGTTCTTAAGATGTAAAAATACGCAATGTATCTCGGATCATTTTCTTAAAAAAATTCATGTTCATCTTACTTCCTTAGGGAAAACAAAGGACACACAAAACTATACCCAGGTAATATTTGCTCCAATCCCTTCTGTAAAGAACATACATGATCGACTATTTGTTTGCAATGAATGTAGCCCGGAGGAAGCTTATTTTAGTTCATAAATATCCCTAGATGTTTCAATGTGGTAAAATTGTATTGTTTATTGCATTCGTTGTATTCTATGATTTGCCTTTCTCAAACACATTTGCTGTATAATACTTCACTTCATGACACTGATTTTGATTTGGGTACTTATTATAAAGAAAAATTATACGCATGTATGTCATATTGATGCATTATTAAATCTGTACAAGTTATAGAACGGAATAAAACATCTGGGAATATTAATAAACGAATTCCATTTGTAATAAAGCAATAAATACAATATAAACATATGTTAGATAGAAACTAACACGCGAGTAATCATGTAACAAAAATATGCGCATGTAATTGGGGGGTTAAATGGTAATTAGATCACAACAAAAAGAATGAGATTTAAATGAATGTGTTTTGTTACCATTACCACAAGAAAAGCAATTTTTCGATTGGTTTGTTTAAAAACAATCTTTGTCAATAGTAAAAATAAAAAAATAAAAATATAATAAAATAACGACTCATTATTGTGAGATATGAATATAAAATATTTTATTTACTTTTCGCTTCATAGAAGTGAAGAAATTCAGTCTTACATTCTCAATGAGAAATACATAAAAATATTTCATGGCACTTATTACACTATTCAATGGTAGTCAGCCATTTGCACACGTTGTAACTTTATAAATAATGTTTCTTGCTGAGATACAGGAGTAGTAATAAAAAACTTTTACACCAACACAGCTACCACAAAAACACCCTACGATCAAATCCCATTTCTGTGCGCAGTGCATTTTATAGAAAATACAAACATGCTGATGAATTATGTTTCAAATGTTAACTTGCTGACAGCTTCATCTTGAATCTCTTCATGATTGAATGCATCTATTCCTAGTTTCACGCTGAATTATCCGAACCAGTGGGTTTAGATATAAAACACCTTCTTTTATTGGATGATACAGCAATGCTAATAATGCTGTGCTACATTGAGAGTAAGAGCTGTGTATAATCTGTAGAGTCTCCTGTTCATTTGTCACGTTTCGAGCAAAACGTAATCCGTGTTGAAGCATCTGCATTCAGTATTTACTGGAGGTGCTTCTGTTTGTTAGGAATCAGCCCCTGAAAATAAAGCAGATTTTACTTGATAAGAAAGACGTCCTTTATTATACAGACGACGAGGGAGCAAACGTCGGAACTTCGAAAATAAGCCTTTAAGACCATTTTAAGCTTATTTTGTCTAATGAACTCCTTGGAGTTTCCGAATGACTGAGCGACAATTAGCAGTTAAACTGTGTAATTGGATGCTTTTTATTTCTGTGTAAATTTTCTTTCTGAACAAATATATTAATTTCTTTTGTAAATAATAAACAATTTATGTTTTGGGAGTGCTTATATGTTTCTGCAATGAAAATGTTTGCATAGAACGTACTTTTTAAAACCAAATTTTGTGTGCTTATTGCAGCTCAGACATTCGAAATAATCAAGGAGTTTATTTGACAAATTGTGCTTAAAATTGTCTCAGGGGCTTATTTTCAAAGTTTTGACTTTTCCTCCGCAGACTCTCTCCATATGTACAGATAGTGATTTTTCTCGTGTAAAGGATCATTAGAAATTGGAGCTATATGTTTGTAAGTAGTTTTATTAAGTGGCGTATTTTTTTGTGGAATGGGTTTAACACTGTTCTCATCAATCCATGTTCCCAGATTCAAACCCAACTTAGGCCAGGGGGGAAATGATGGTACATTTCATTAAAACATCGATACATCATAATTGCGATATATCACCAACAAGTTTTCGATGAAACCATCGCAAACTAAATCATCGATGTTTCTACTTCTAATGTACATAATACATAATTATTATTTTAAGTTTATTCTTCCTTAAATCACTCTACCATCTTAATTTTCTAATCAATATTTTATGCAGACAATGTTCAAAATGCAGTTAAACGATTTTACTACGTACAAAATCATCAAAAAAGATTTTTTTTAATTTTTTGAAAACATCGATGTTTCTAGGCTAATACATGGACTTGAAAAACCTCGAAATCAAAATATAGATTTTAATATATCGATGCTTCTGGTGGAAAATATCCATGATTCAGAAACTTCTTTTTTCTTGCTATCCCTAGCTGAGGACCAAATGGCAGAATATCGTCCATGTGCCATTTCAGGCCTGTGCCATGTAAAAGACACTTGGCAAAATTACATCCTCGGACAGTCCACCATCCTAATCCAATTCCACAGCGTTAAGCTAGAGAATTACTCAAGTAATTGATACATAATATTGAGACTGCTGGTGTGTCGGCGAACCTAGGAGTCAAAACATTGGTGGTTGGTAGCATTCGGAGCTAAACTTGAAAATGGAAACCAATTTAACTCATGTCAGGAACAGACACTAGAGGTATTTAGAGTTCGATAATAAAAAGCAATAAATATTAACAATAATACCACGACGTAAGATTTGTTGAAACTAAACAATTGCGTTAAAAACTTCACAACATGAAGACGGACATACCGAAATAATAGGATTTTGTTTAACTTCAGTTTCAATATAGTAAAAAGTATTCATTGTTCTTTTGAAAACCTGAAACTATGTTGTTAACGTAGTTACTGATTTATTTATTTATTTATTTATTTATTTATTTTACGTCAAAAAACAGTTAAATACTGCGTATGACGTGCAATGGGGAAAAGTGAATTGTGTGCACATTTTCAAAATTCTGTGATCCCTACACTAAGTCATATACTACTTAAATTTTGAATTTTGAAAGGGAGAAAAAAAACTCCCATGTAATAAAATCTATTTTCTATTTATAGATTTCAATTCAATTGGTATTGCGTTAAGGTAGTCAAATGGTATTTCAATTGAAAAAAATATTATAAAACTCACCCCAAGAAGTAATTCCTGACTTTACTTCCTTTTGCTCTGGTCTAGCTTAGGTGGTGACCCTTCAACATTATTTGTAATTCTTTATCATGTCTTCAACTGTTTACGAGACGCCTGTCTTTTAATATTTTGTTTCTTGGCATTATTATTTACAGCTTACAGTTTCTAGAAATCAATCTTTGGACACTGTCATTTGATTTCTTTGGCTAGATTTGCGGCATAAAATAACTTCGAAGTTAGCAGTTTAATGCATAAAACAAGTGTTTAAACATTTGCAGTCTTCTGAGCCGGCGAGCAGACACATTCGTTGCATCAATTAAAGAAAAGTAAAGAACACTTATTGTCCTCGTTTTCTTTATATTCATGAAACAAATATATATTATTTAAATGATATGTAGAAGCATGAAATGACTAGCCTGAAAATACAAGAAAAAATAGTTTAATTAGTAGATGTGACAGTAATGAAAAGTAAGGAAGTTTGTAATAATAGAATACGAAATAAAATTATGAACATTTTTCTATTTTCACGGCAATCCGTTTATAGATGTCGCATTAACACTGTACCGTACGTATAATGGAATAGTAAATCTTTGTTTAAAGGACATCTTTGTTTTTTAATGCTATTGTAAACATTTATGTACTTTCTTAGATGTAACTACACCGCATATACCGTCATTGTGACATGCATTTACGACTCCTCTGAGTAAAATGAATAGTTATACTGAAGGATACTATCAAATAACTTCAAAGCATTCCTCAGTATACCTAACAAAAGAAAATATAACCACTTTGGAGCAGCAAGTTATTACAATTGAAAGCAAATCGTTGAAACTCTGCCTTAAAGCGTTTGTAGTTTGATTTTGACTAAGAAAAGAAATAACTTTTTCATTTCTTCTTCCACGTTTTGTGAAGAAAATAAATCATATTGCTTCTAAATGCGTGCACAAGGAAATTTTAATCACAATGATCGCATACTGCAACCAAAATCCAATTAGCCTCTCAGGCTTGTCATAAGCGAAATCAGGTAAAATTACACCCGCTTAAGTGAAACAATGGAGATAAAAATTGTAGTTAATCCTTACCGTCCTGTATATACATCTAAAATGTCGACACCTTGGTGGCATGATTTGGTATTCTTGGACTAGAGTCTGGAGATATGTGCCTCATGGTGTCAACAGCTGACATGCTGATGTACCGCTGTGTCAGGGCGACAGGGGATGGACTGGCCGACGAAGCGTCTTGCGTTTGCGAGCTGGTCTGCCTAATGGGGCTCAGGTACGCGTTGCCAATCTTGGGGGAATCCCCCTTGATCGCTTCGACTTGCAGCGTCGATTTCTCGAGTTCTGTCGTGTCCACAGAAATAATTTCCGCGGGAGTGTGCAGTAGTTTTTCCTCCTCTTCCATAGCACTACTTAGTGTGAGACACAGACTGGAGTCCTTTCTGGTTTTGTGAGGAGTCAAGTAGTTCACGGAATCTGTTGGCAGCATGGTGAGATTCCCATAATGGACGTCAGCGTCATCTAAGACAAAAACATGCTGAACTCTCACATTTGCATTAAATGCAGAAACTAGCTATAAGTATAGAATAAAGTAATGTCCAGCTTTACAAGGATAATGGAACCTCAACAAGCGTATACTAGTTTTATGTTTACGTTGTATATTGTCTTACGAAAGTTTACATTTTCCTGAAGGGTTCTCATTTTCTTCAATCTCGAAGAACACTTAGTTGGCCAACATTCAAGAATGAAATCGTCCAAATATATGCGTAAACAAAATATTCTACATTGGATAGAGAGAAAATTCACATTGATTCACATGCTTTTCCTGAAGACGATAGCTCTAAGTAGGGGGTGTTTGTAAGCAGTAGTGAAGGAGTGGAAAGCAATTGATAATAAATTTAAAGCACATTCTGAAATGTTCTCATATTTTTACGCTAGCCAAGAGTTAAGGTTTCAAACGCTGTTCGCTATTGGACTAAATCACATTATCTTGATGCATTTCACGCAATTTGAAAATACATTTTGAAAATTGGAGGAGGTAATGGTGGCTTGAAAATGAGCATGGTGAGTCAAGACGCGGCAACAATTTTTTTTCATTACTTATTTTTTTTCATTACTTCACTTACCTAATATGTCTCGTACACTGGATAAACTTGTGAAGTACGTCATATTGTGCACCGAACGGGGATTTAAATCTAAATAATCCACGCCGTCTTGAAGCATTTTCTCGAAAATTGACGTCAGTTCCTTGAAAGTAGGTCTGTCGTCTGGACTTTCATTCCAGCAAGACCGCATTATACGATATCTGCGTAAAAATATGAAAATCTATTGTCACAGCATTTAATTAATATTGAGAATGTCTTAGAAATAACACTATTTAAGTGAGTTACGATCTAAGTTTGCAAAATAATTTTTGACACTAATTTTTTTTATTTATATAATCACAATTTTTAGAAAGGTTTTACAAGTAATGAAAACCTTTACATAATTTCTTCCCAAGAACAAACGATAAATCGGCATTGGAAGGGTAGGCAATAGTCAAGAAAAGGAACTTACAAGGCAGGAGAACAATTGTCTGGACGTTGCATACGATAACCAGCCTTGAGCAGATGAAATAAATTGTGGACAGCAACGCCAGGGTATGGAGAGGCTCCAAGAGTAACTAATTCCCATAAGAGAACTCCAAAACTCCACACATCAGACTTGCTCGTGTACATATGATCAGCCAAGGATTCTAACGACATCCATTTTACGGGAACTGAAAAAAATACGTCGATGTTTTTGCTAGGTTGAAGTTGAAAAGAGATGACGCCAATAATATTTTCCACTTGCATAATATCACACATTTTCTAGCTTACCTCTTCCTTTGCTTCTTTTCATGTACGTGTCGTCTTCGTAAACATCCCTTGTAAGCCCAAAATCTGATATTTTACAAATTCCACCCTCGGCAACTAAGACATTCCGTGCAGCCAAATCTCTATGCACCAACTGCAATGAAAAAAAATGCAAATTTTAACACTACTTGGAAAATAACATGTACCTTAAACATGAATGTCTGAAGGATGATTAATGAAACATGATTTTGAAAGAGACGATTCGTAACGTAGACTAGACAAAAAATGGTCGGTTCCGAGTATTTTGCTCTGAGTTAGGCCTGGGCCACAGCAAAAAGCCACGGATTAACCACAAAAAAATTGACGTTGGGATGAATAGTACTTAAGTACACGATTTTTTGTCGACGAAATAATGTGAATCCACAAATCTCCTTTACATTAATGGGTGGAAAGTTGTCAAAATATTCATGTTGGTTTAGTACTCACGGTTTAAGATCATTCATGTGAAACATCGTTCGTTCTTTGGTTGAAAGATAAGTGAAGAGAGACAATTTCGCAGTAGACCAATTCTAGGTCGCGTTCAATGGTGCATTGAATGTGTCTAAGCAGTACTCTTACCTCCATCATAAAGTAGGCATGGTATTGCAATTGTTTCAGTGAATCCTTGAACGATTCAGAGATAAAGATATATATATATATATATATATATATATATATATATATATATATATATATATATATATATATATGTGTGTGTGTGTGTGTGTGTGTGTGTGCGACCAAGTACCTTGATATCACTTACATAGGCCATTCATTACATGGACCACTCGTATGTAAATATAGAGCACGTACCCATCTTAATGTCGCTGATTAAGCCATGTCCTGTGTGGGGTGAAGTGTTCGCATAGAGCATGTACGCAGCTCGCGCTGAGGTAGGTTACGCTCTATATGGGTAATGTAGGAGTCAAATCAGAGCACGCACCTTGATATAGCCTATATAGACCTGGGTGTATGAAGTGAGGGACGAGAGCGTGCATGCACTTTGATGTGGCTGAAGTTGCCCATGTCCTGTGTGGATGAAGAGTGGGTAGAGAGCACGTTGTCACCTTAATGCCTCTGAGGTAGCCCATGTCTTGTGGGTAAAGTGTAGGTAGAGAGCGTCAATGTCCAGGCACTGTATGAGTGAAGTGTGAGTAGAGGGCACGTAGTCACCTTAACCCTTTGAAGGGCGATGGTTTACATTTACATTTACCACAATAAAAAAAAGTCTTCCGCGTTTTGTCACAGTGGTTGTCTCATCTGGCCACCTAAATAGTAGTTAATCTGCGATTCATTAGTTGGCATCGCCATTTACTTTTTTTGCCACCAAGAGTTTAGTGCCGATTATGAAGCCTTTTACATGATTGTGTGCTCTGCGATATTATGTTGAATCACATTGCGATTATTTTAGATTTTGTAGTGAGATTTATATTTCTAAAATATCACATATGATTAAATGAGATTTTCGGTATTACATATTTCCCGTTTTTGCCATAGTTGTATTACTTGTATTTTCATTGTTGTTGGGTAATAATTCGCATCTGGTGTTTAGTGTAACCACCCCCTCTACAAGACAGTTATGTGACTGCGATCCTTGCGATGTGGATGTGAGTAAGTTTCTGGTATTTCTGGAACGTTCGTTTTTCAATACAGTTTCAGTGATCCTGGCAGCACGTCGTTCTATCAATCGCAGATTTGTCCTTCCAGCAGGAAACGAAGCCAGTTTGAACAGTATGAGCATGCAATATATGCAAGGTAGCCCTTTGAATATAAAATTGTTTCAGTAAATGTTACAGACAATTACATATGTTATTGTTTATAATATTCACAGGAGCAATTCTTCTCGCTTAGGAAGTGGAATATTCATGGCCAAACTGAAGACCAAACTTATTTACACGTCCAATTTTCTAACAAAATGAGATTACTATTTCCTTGTGTTCTATGTCCCTGTTTACATGTGTGCATCAATCAGTTTGACGTTCTCTATCAAGGGAAATAAATATGCATAGGAATGAAGAGTTTTAAACATATTCATCATATTTTAGAAAAGACGATCTCATCGATATGTTAGTACTTTATCTACTCCAAAGTATGGGTACAAGAGCCTAGGCTGTGCGCGGTGGTTCCCCCTACTGACCACAAGAATTGTATATTTTAATTCATAGAATAAAACAAACAAATAATTCCATTATTCTAATGTTCATTAGACACTTCCATACAACTAATAGTGCAAAAGTTCCAATAAAATTTTAGCTCTTGTAATCCTGCTCCTCCAAGAGTTAATATCGCTGAAGTAACCCATGTGCTGTGCAGCACCTAGACCCCTTAATGCCGCTGAGGAAGCCCATGCCCTGTGTGGATGAAGTGCACGCACCTTGATGTCGCTGCGGTAGCCCATGCTCAGTGTGGGTGAAGGGTGAGTAGAGAGCACGTACACTCCTTGATGCCGCTGAGGAAGCCCATGCCCTGTGTGGGTGAAGTGCACGCACCTTGATGTCGCTGAGGTAGGCCATGCTTAGTGTGGATGAAGTGTGAGTAGAGAGTATCTAGTCCCCTTAATGCCGCCGAGGAAGCCCGTGCCCTGTGTGGGTGAAGTGCACGCACCTTGATGTCGCTGCGGTAGCCCATGCTCAGTGTGGGTGAAGTGTGAGTAGAGAGCACGTACACTCCTTGATGCCGCTGAGGAAGCCCATGCCCTGTGTGGGTGAAGTGCACGCACCTTGATGTCGCTGAGGTAGCCCATGCTCAGTGTGGTGAAGTGTGAGTAGAGAGCATAGTCCCCTTAATGCCGCTGAGGAAGCCCGTGCCCTGTGTGGGTGAAGTGCACGCACCTTGATGTCGCTGAGGTACCCATGCTCAGTGTGGGTGAAGTGTGAGTAGAGAGCACGTACTCCCCCTTAATGCCGCTGAGGAAGCCCATGCCCTGTGTGGGTGAAGTGCACGCACCTTGATGTCGCTGAGGTAGCCCATGCTCAGTGTGAGTGAAGTGTGAATAGAGAGCACGTACTCCCCTTAATGCCGCTGAGGAAGCCCGTGCCCTGTGTGCGTGAAGTGCACGCACCTTGATGTCGCTGAGGTAACCCATGCTCAGTGTGGGTGAAGTGTGAGTAGAGAGTATCTAGTCCCCTTAATGCCGCTGAGGAAGCCCATGCCCTGTGTGGATGAAGTGCACGCACCTTGATGTCGCTGAGGAAGCCCATGCTCAGTGTGAGTGAAGTGTGAGTAGAGAGCACGTAGTCCCCTTAATGCCGCTGAGGAAGCCCATGCCCTGTGTGGGTGAAGTGCACGCACCTTGATGTCGCTGAGGTAGGCCATGCCCTTGGCGATCTGCCACGCGAAGCCCAGCACGTCGCGGGGCGTGGCGGGCGGCGGGGCGCGGCGGGGCGGGGCCGGGCGCGGGCGGGGCGAGGCCGCGAGGGCGAGGGCGTCGGGCTCGGAGCAGGGCAGCGCGCCGTCCGACTCTGCGTGGCGGCTGCGCCGCAGGTAGCTGCGCAGCGAGCCGTGCTCGGCGAACTCGATGATGAGCAGGAAGGGCTCTCCGGCGGCGCACCCGGCCGAGCACGCGCCCAGCAGCCGCACCACGTTGGGGTGGCGCACCTGCTGCAGCAGCGCGAACTCGGACAGCAGGTCGGCCAGCTCGCCCGCGCACGCGCCGTCCTTGAGCGTCTTCACCGCCACCGTCGTGTACCCTGCGCATGCGCACGCCTGCCTTCGGCTCTCTCCCTCGCAACGGCCGCGCGAGAAGAGGGCGAGGGATGGGCATAAAGAGGGTTGGATGGCGATGGGTGCGGGAGCGGAGGAATTACAAAGTGAGTCCAGCAACTGTTGTTTGGTGAGTTGTCAAAGTGGCGAGGAGTGAATGGTAGTGAATGGTCTCACACCATTGTGACGATGTTGAAGTAGACGAGTTAAAATGCTGAAGGATGAAGTGTATTTAATGGGGAGTGGTAGGCGTGGTTTTCACCGCTGTGACCGATGTTACTGAGGGTTGATGTTGCTGGGAGTGAATTGGAAGTAGTTGGCGTGACACCGCTGTGACTGAGGTTGTGGGTATGCTGAAAGTCAATTAGAGTGAACGGGGAGTGGTTGGTGTGGCATTCACCGCTGTGAACGATGTTTCTGATGGTGGAGGATGCTGGTAGTGAATTGCAGGGAATGGGAAGTGGTGGATTTGGCACTCACTGCTGTGTCCGGTGTTGTTGAGGGTGGAGGTTACTGGAAGAGAATAGGGAGAGGTGGGCGTGGCACTCACCGCTCTGGCCAGAAATGTTGAGGGCCCGCGCGCGCAGCACTCGTCCGAACTCTCCCTCGCCCAGCGGCTGCTCCAGCGTCAGGTGCTTCCGCGGGAACTCCCAGCGCGGGTCGGGCTGCGCAGCACACCCACACACCATTGAATTACATGTTTATGTCGTCTATATATTACATTTTCTGTTTCAGAACTGTGCGTTAATCGAAATAGCTGCTGGGCAATGATAGTTTGTTCACCTGACCTCGAAAGACGTCGACTTCCCCGACCCGTACGTCGTGTTCTCGTATGCTTGGTCTGTCTTCGTTTGATACCGTCTTGCTTTAAGTTTATCAGCACTTCTTTGCCCTGTCTTAGTTAATTTGAAACTGAATGGGAAATGTTCTAGTTCTAGGAGGAATAATTATGCGTGCTCCTGTGTTTCGAAAGAGTTGTATTGGCTTTTGAAGTGAATATTTTTGTTCGTGCGTTTTGTCAGATATAAAACCCGAGAAGTTTATTATTCAGGTTTCAATTTTCTTCTCTGTAGGAGAAAGAAATTTAGAATTATGGACAAGTCGGCATCCGCAGGCCCGCACACAAAATCTCCCTACCTGTAACATGTTTCAAGCGCCGCCACGAGCTTATGAACGGGAGGAAGTGCTCAGCAGCAAAGGGCTTACGAGTAACAGCGGCAGGAGTAGGTGCTCGGCACCAATGGCCTTACGAGTCACTGCGGCAGGAGTAGGTGCTCGGCCGCAATGGGCTTCCGAGTCATAGCACAGTTACTGAATGGGGGCTAGAGACAAGGGACTCTAAAGTGTCTGAAAGGTAGTAGTTTTGACTGGAGAGAGTGTGCGCCAGCTCATCACCGTAAGGTTGACGTAAAACGCCCGATGATAAGTCGTTTTGTTAGCGCCGATGCAAGAAATGCGTATAAGGAAACAGGGAAATTCAAAGTATTATCCCAGGTAGTTTCATTGTTGTGCCCCACGGCTTAATGCCGTGGGGCTATCTGTTTCCCTCGAATCAAGAATCTACTATCGCCCGAGAACCTGAAGCCAGCTGCACATTTCTTAATCATTCATCCTATACAAGAACCACTCGTGCAGCCCGGAGCGTCGACAGCAGCACATTTCTTAAACAGCCGCCCTGCACAACGGCCACTCACCGCGACGAAGGCGGCGTCGGGCACAGGCATGAGGCGCTGGCCGTCGGGGGGCGCGTAGGGGGCGCCGGGGGGCCCAGAGGGGCGCCTGCGCGCCGCCGCCGCCTCCAACGACGCCGCCTGCGTTGCCGCCAACTTGCGCGCGCACCGGCCCTTGCCGGTCGACCTGCGCACGGGGACACACACACGAGGTAGATTGGACGCACGTTTGGATTGGTTTGTGGGCAGATGAAGGAAATGGACAGAACGCTTGTGAGAACAAGGAGTCCTTATGCGACCCCACGAAAAATTGTGCTGGGAGGTCTGTGTGAGATCAGGGTGTTGGCGTCGGGGTCGGGGATTTGGGGTCAGGGGTTTGTTATCAGGAAGGTGTCGGAGGTTTGGTGTCGGAAGTTTGGTGTCCGAAATTTGGTGTCAGAAGTTTGGTATCGAGGGTTTGCTATCGCAGATTGGTAAGGGATCATTGGTGTGAGTGATTGGTGTTGGGAGGTTACTTGGGGGAGTTGGTATGGGTTTTTGGTGTCGGGTGGGTTGGTTTCGGAGGTTTGGTTGCTCGGGGGTGGTGTAAGGGGTTTGTTATGTGGATGTCGAGGTTGGTGTGTACGGGATTCGTGTCGGGGTTTGGGGTCGGGATGCTTTGTGATGTGTTTGTATCATGACTAGGTAGCTTACCTGTATCGCCAGAAGATAAGGCCTGCCGTGCCCCCGAGAAGCACTACACTGCCTGCTATTACCGCCATAAGACAACTCGCTCCACACTGTTCTATTGTGTGACCTGCAATTGTGAAAATATATTATTGGTAATTGTTCTTCGTGATGAGATTTTCTGCTATTTTTTTATATTTGCCCGAAAGTGTGTTACCCGAGTCTTGTCTTCATTTGTAGCCAGAATATCCGGAGGAAAAGCATGCACTACACTTACGGGACCAATGACCTAATCTGTTGACGCGCCCGGAATCACTAAGCAAGCAACCAACCTGAGAGGCGTACTCACCCAGCAGCACGACGTCGGGCGTGGCGGGCACGGTGGAGGAGAACGGGTAGTCCTCGTCGCCGTCGGCCGGGGCGGTGGGCGAGGCGGCGGAGGGCGAGGGCGACGGCTCGGCGGGCGCCTTGGGCGCGGGGGCGGTGGGCCGGGGGCCCGCCTCGTGGAAGCACACGCAGTTGTGCGGCAGCGAGCACGAGCAGATGCCAGGCGCCCTCTCGATGCCTCGCCCGTGCGCGTTGTACGCCATGTGCAGGTTGGACGGGTCCGGCAGCACGCAGTCCTGAGGCGACGCATGGGCGTCAGTTGGCAGGGTGGAAGAAATGAGGTGGCGGGATGAAGTGTAAAACAAAGTGTACACAGGTCTAGAGGTGAAGAGATGAGGTGTGATACAATATAGTGTGAGACGTAAAGGTGGAGTGTAAGCAGATGAAGTCTGGAAAGATAAAGTGTGGGAGACTGAAGTGTAAGATGAATTAAGTGAATGATGAATGAAGTGTAAGATGAATGAAGTGTAAGATGAATGAAGTGTAAGACGAATGAAGTGTAAGACGAATGAAGTGTAAGACGAATGAAGTGTAAGACGAATGAAGTGTAAGACGAATGAAGTGTAAGACGAATGAAGTGTAAGACGAATGAAGTGTAAGACGAATGAAGTGTAAGACGAATGAAGTGTAAGACTAATGAAGTGTAAGACTAATGAAGTGTAAGATGAATGAAGTGAATGAACTGTGAGGGAATGAAGTATATTCAGGTCAAGTATAAACCGGTGGAGAAATAAGGGTTCAACTGTAAATTGTTGGAGTATGTAGAGATGAAGTGTGGGAACATAAAAAGTAAGATAAACGTGAATTTAAATACGTGTAGAATGGAGAAATAATATGTGAGCAAAAACATGTGGAAAGATGACTGTAAATACGTGAAATATTCATTACACATGGTGATCATTTCCTTGTGATTTTGTCCGTATACATGACCAAACATGGATATTACATAACGTATACAACTAGTACAACGACACCAATAGTAAGGACCTTTAATTTCCCACTTCTCAGGACCACTAACAATGTAAAAACTTTCTAACTTATAAATTGAACTTTTGTCTTCACGCAACGCCACCAACGCCATAGCCGTCAGCGGCTCTGTGGGTTGCCGCGCGGTTATTATTTTCATTTCCCTTCAGAACGAAAATATGAGGAATAATATTGTTTTTGTATGCATCGCCGAGCACCTGCAAACCTTGTGTATTTTTATTTCGTCAGTTCTTCAAATACGCTATTGACGAACAACTTGTCAATTGAAAATTCTGTTAAAAATGCTTCTAAATAAATGTGTAAGCGAACACATCGAATATTCATGCTCACTCCAATGGAAATGGTGCAATGGAATTATATTTACTCCCAAAATACTCAATACAAAATTGTCTCCTGCTGCTTAAAGAGCACTTGTAAAATTCATATTTGTTTTATTATCTTTTCTGTCTGTCTGTCTGCCTTTAAACAAATTTATAACAATAATCAAGAAGGATTATCACATAAATAGACTAATTAGTCTATACGAAGAAAAGGAAACAATAAATGATATAATTGAAGTAATTTCACCCCATAGTCAGGAGCGGTGCGACATGCTGAGATCTGTACACAAAAGAGCAAATTGAGGCGATAAATAAAATTTTAAAAACAGTCCGAAAAAATTGTAAATCAGGTGCGGGCAGTTGAAGAAGTATGGCAATCCTTGGCTATGAAAAGGGAATGGGCTTATGTTTGTTATGAACCAGGCACTCAAAGGATGCGGAGCATGAGCAGATGTCGGTATTCACAGAAGCCAAGGCACAAAACTTGACCATTCTTGGAAAGTACCTTGTAGAAAGCAAAGGATTGATAAGTTATCTTGGATTATCCCTGATTGAAACACTCTTCAAAAAGAGGAATTAAAGGCTTTTCCTTCTAATAATCAAATTTAAAAATGTGGGTAATTCCATTTAGATATTTTTTTACGAATTCTGGGATTTATTATTATTATCATTATTATTATTGTTATTATTAATATTGTTGATGCTATTATTAATATTGTTATTATTATAATTGCTAATAATAATATGATAATGTTATGACAGACAATTTACGGCGCAATGATACATACTAAATGAGGTATACGTCAAAGGTCAATAAAATTAAAGCAATATTAAGATATTATTGAAATTAATTTGCCAAATTTGACTTGGAATCCTATTTCCAATCGAGCACAAGCTCAACGCAAACTGTAACGAATCTAAGCGTGCTGTAGGCTGCGCCAGTGCGAGTGAAGGCACGTACCTGCGGGCAGAGGAACGGGTTCTTCCGCTCCAGCTCGTCGCACTCGCCGTCGGGGCACGTGAGCACGTCGGGCGTGCACGTGGAGTACATGGCGTGCGCCTGCGGCCGCGAGGGCCCGATGCTGCGCCACGTGCACGCTCCCGCCACTTCCTCCGCCACTTCTCCTTTCCTGGACGCAGAAAAGCAAGTGCTGAACGCTACCGAAACACGCTTTTTGTACTTGCATTTGCTTTAGCCATTACTTGTCCCGTAAAGGGCAATTGGCCTCGGCGCCCTTAGATTCCGCGGTTCCCAGTTGGTCACCCAACCAGGAATTCGCAATGTCACGAATTCGCTTAACCTTTTGTGACTTCGCGTAGTTAACGAATTCGGCTAGCGACGCCGGTTTCGCGGTCGTGGCCTTTCAATAGAACCATCCCAGCATTCGCCTGGATGACCGAGGAAAAACACGGAAACTCCGGTCAGGATGGCTGGCACGGAAACTAAATCCAAAGGCTACGCCCTGAGCCACTTTGCGCGGTCACAACACGTTAAGGTGGATCAAATAAAAAAATGAACAGTGCTAAGAAAATCCAGGTTAATTTAAACTATCCCCATGGTTAAACGGAACTTGTTCCATTGATGCACCACGCGAAAAAATGTGTAATGAGATTTTTGCTTACAAATTTAAAATAAATCAGTGAACATGTGTTTTGAAGAAAATAACAATATGATTCTATATTTGTAGAATGTTCGTAGAATTCCTGTGATTGTGACTTAAACCGATTGAGAACTGGGACAATGACCTATTGGTTTGACAGGAAGCGGCTTTCCTTTCAGAACAGGCGAACACATGAAAGTCGCACGGTGACAAATCGGGATTGTAGGTTATTTTCACACTGGCCGCACCGAACTGCCAATGTGGTTTGTGTCCCGCTTGTGTTTTGTGGTCGTGCCATCACGCAAGACCACCCTGCCCTCAGAAGTCACGTTGATAAGGATGCCACTCATTTCTCGGAACAAATTTCCCTGGCGTTTCTCGGTTTTCCAATAATTTTTTAAAAAATTTTTCCTGACTATTTCACTCATGTCTAGTCGTGCCGTAAGCAACCAATGCTAAAAAAGAATATATTCAAATTAAACCAATCCCAGATGTCTATCGTAATGTGAATATCATTTTGTTTACCTTTTGAACTCCGCTGTAGTCACTTTGTTTACCTTTTTAAAATAAAGATAGCAATTGTTTTAGGTCCATACTAGCTTGTGATCATCAATACAATATTAAAATGTGTTATTTTCGTTATGTTTAAAACTCTGAAATGGAATCTAGTATTAAAGATTCAGTATCGAAAAACAGCAAAAGAAACAGAGAAGGTGTGTGGAAGAAATTTCAAGAATGCTTCGAAGAAAATACAAATCAAATAACACGTATTTTACGCAATTAATATGTGAAGATTAGATAATGAGTTCAAAGAATATCAAAAGTATGTGGAATGTTACAACAAACATTATTAAGAAATATACTTTAATGAGTATTCACATTATATCAAATTTGTTCAATCCATTCGAAAATGATGAATTCCGTGGCTAATTCAGCTTGTACATCTTCCATTTCAAATAATTTCTCGTAATACTACCAAGATATGGAAAAGTCAAATTCCTACAACTTTATTGTTTTTAACAAATATTCTTGTAAGTAGCTTTGTTATAATTAATTCTTGAAAGTTTTATTACCATAAAATCGAAAAATATTTGAAACCATTTTTTTGCATTAAACTGTTATTCATATTTTACTTGAATATAAGTTATTCCAGGAGGCAGTGATAACTCGGAGCTGAATGAAAGTCTCACATCTTCCGCTAGCAATTTTGAGTAATATTTCTGAGTAACAATTCTGAGTATAATTCTGGTGATTTTAATTATCTATTCGAATCATGTACTGTCTTAATTCGTGAAATAGTCACACTAAATATCATTCGAAGTGCTGTGCTAGCCGGTAAACTCACTCCTCGCTACGCGAGTCATGAATTTACCGGCTATCACAGTACTACTCGTGACATTACTTATGATAAAATTTCTACCCTGATACTAATTGGTCACCTCTTTGATTTAAAGGTGACAGAATACGAATGAAAAATTTTTTTTTTAAATGACAAAAATTTCAAGAAATAATATTCAGTTCAATAACCTACGCCAAACTTTCCCTGACTTCCAACAATTCTTCTACAAAATACCTGATTTTTTTCAGTATTCCAGAAAACGGCCACATTGATAGTACGTGTATCTTTTTGACGTGTTTGCACTGCCTAAGTGCATCACTAACGGTCAGAATTGATTGTTACACCAGATGAAGTCAGGAAGCCAGGAAGTCAAGCAGCAGGGAGTCCTTGGTCCTTGGGGTTAGAAAAGTATGAACTAACAAGTATTAAAGTGTAAGTTATGGCCTCTGTAAATGTGATCAAATAAACTTTTTTCATAGTTCTACATGTGTTGTAATATTTATTTCGTTCACGTCTCAAAATATACGCGCACTGATTTATTATAAATTTGTAGGCAAAAAGCTCAATGCTCATTTTTTCTTCTGGTATGTGTTCTTTAGTTGTAGATATGATTCTGATAAGGGTACTTGGAGAAATGCATATGCTATTAAACAATGTGTTATTAGAAGAAGAGGAATCCCAGCGCAACATGTCAATTGTAATGCAAATTGGCCCCGACGTACGTTAGTTCTTGTTTGCAAACTAGTTATTCGAGTTTGAATAGGTTTAGTTGAACTGTCTCTGAACGTCGAGTTCATTTGTGAAATCCGAATCAGATGTTTGAATGTTCTGAGGTAGAACTTCAAACGGTAACATGTAAAATTCTGCACAACAGCCATGGATACCAGACAATTCTACTTTATTCAACAGATATCTCTATTAGTTATATTAAAATTATTAGTATTATTTAGAGATGTTTAAATAGGACGAATACAGTGTTCTGACAGAATTATTGAACGATAAAGTGAAACAGAAGGAAACGTAAAGAATATGGAATTGCAATACGTTTTTAGTGAAATTACATATACGAGGAATTTTAGGAAGAATATGAGGAGTTTTAGGACACATAAGTAAGAGGCAAGAGAGCGACATTAAGCTATTGACCTTGATGTCTCGCAAGAGTCAAGCGCTATTATTTCATGTCTCGTAAGAGGCATGAGAGCGTCCGGGAGCACTACTGAACTTAATGTCTCACAAGAGGCAAGAGAAAGTTAATACGCATTTACTTATTGGCCTCCATGTTTTGCTACGGAGTAGAGAGAAAGAGATATATTTCTCTGCGAATAAAATAGCAACTTTTCGGCAGGAACACTCTTATTAAAAGGCCCCAGTGTCGAAAAAGTGGATAAATCCAGTTTCTTCATTGAACAAAAAACCTCTAACATGCAGTGTAGCCATAATCCACATTTGTGGATTATGTGGTGATAATTTGTTTGTGGGTCCTTGATACCGAAAAATCGAATGACAGCAAAACTCTGTTCGTCTTGAATAATGCTAACGGCTAAACCACTCAGTCGGTTTTCGCTGAATTGATATTCCCCAGTCATCTGGTTCATGTAGTAGTCCCTTCAATTTGAAACCGATATTTTAATTTTGGGGGTTCTTTACATTAAACTCCCGGGACATTTTCGAAAATTTCTAAAATAAGGTCCCAACGTTTGTGATTAACCTTTTGTGTTGGATAGTGTGAAGGACGTTTAAGAGAATGGTGCAGGTCTAATGTTAGTTATAACCCTGATTTTTCGAAAATTGCAAATATTCAAAATGTTTTCAGCGTCTTCCTACAACGAAAACATTAAAGACAGAGATTTTATTTCTTAATCAAATCTGTTCTTTAAAGATAGCTTTTGAAATAAGGTCATGCACAATGTTTCCAAAATTTGAGTACTCAATTTTTACGACGGCCGAGAAAGTACGTGCTGTTTTGGCGCTACTAGTTGCCTTTTCTGTCTCGCGTAGGGCTAGAGAGCGGTCGTGCGCACTTAATGACCTTGTCTCCCAAGAATCAAGAGAGGGGTCGGGTGCACTTACTTATTGCCCTTGATGTGTCGCAAGAATCAAGAGAGCGGTCGGACGCACTTATTGTCCTTAATATCTCGCAAGAATCAAGACAATGTCTGCAAACGCTTACGTACTGTCCTTGATGTCTCTCGAGAGCCACGAAAGTGTCCGGATCCACTTACGTATTGCCCTTGATGTCTCGCAGAAATCAAGAGAGCGGTCGGGCGCAAATATTGATCTTGAAGTTTCTCTTCCGAACGCACTTATTGACCTTGAAGTCTCACAAGGGAAGAGAGAGCGGTCTTGTGCACTTACTTATTGACCTTGAAGTCTCGCAAGTTAAAAGAGAGCGGTCTTGTGCAGTTATTGATCTTGATGTCTCACAATGGAAAAGAGAGCGGTCTTCTGCACTTATTGACCTTGAAGCCTCACAAGGGAAAAGAGAGCGGTCTTCTGTATTTATTGACTTTGAAGTCACGCGGGGGAAAAGATATCGGTCTTGTCCACATACGTATTGACCTTGAAGTATGGCAAGGGCAAAGAGAGCGGTCGTGCGCACTTACTTGTTGAGCGGGCGCGCGGAGCCGGCGCCGAGGCCGCAGCGCGGGGCGCAGTGCTGCGCGGAGGCGAAGTCGGCGCAGTGCGGGAAGCGAGCGGCGCCGTGCAGCGCGCAGGCGGAGGCGTTGCGCGTCTCCAGCAGCCGCACGCGCACGTCCCACTCGGCCACGTCCGCGCCGTCGCTCGACCTCCACGCCACCGTCACGCTGCAACACGCAAGCTTCTCCCTCAGAGTGGTCAGTGTTGTTGAGCTTTTAAATGGGGTTGTGAGCTCTCCTATTAGGATCGGGCGATCAATGTCTACTTTTTCCGATCAACGAAAGCCGGAGCTGCAACCTAAATTACGGGCCACAGACCAGGCGCGATCTTCTTTCTCTTTCCTTGTTTTATCGTCACCCCCTTATTTACACAAACTCTCACAAATATGCAATGCACTAGCACACGTACCGGGAGATCAGTCGGGAGCTTAGAGCTGGGGCGGTCCCCGGCTGGTGAGAGATACCTGGGTAAGAACAACTCTTCAAGCCGACGTGAAGTTCGGGGTCTGATCTAACTAACGGGAAACAAATAATTAATGACTCCTTTGAGAGAGGTTCCTGGAGGCCAAATCCTGCAAACCGACGTCTTGATCGGGACCGAATCTCAAAATCCAGTGCGAACATCGCCTTTTCCTAAAATAAATCTTTCACTATATAGGACTTCCGACCTTAGCAGTTGACATCCTCGAAAACAAGAAATAATCAATCACTCCACAGGAAGCGTTCTCTGTAAGCCAAACCTCACAAGCCGACGTGTAGGTTCGTGTCAGACAGATCTTATCATTGAAACATGAACACAGCTATTACTATTAAAAGAATTCACTACACTTATGGGACTAATGACCTTAGTAGTTGACGTGCCCGGAAACACGAAATAATAAATACACTGAGGAGACGTCTAGAGGGGGATGTGAAAACAAGCTGTCGTGTAGATGGCGCCGGACCTCATGATCCGGTGGAAACACCGTCACTTCCAGGAAAACAAAACATTCACTACACAAACGTGACTAATGACCTGAACAACTGACGCGCCCCAAAACACGGGATAACCAACCAATTGACTGGTAGAGCCACCTAGAGATCAAACCTCTCAAGCCGACGCGTAGGTTGGAGCCGGATGCCATCCAGTGGGGAACACCGCCACTTCCAGAAAAAACATGCACTACACACGGCACAAACTACCGTAGCAGTTGACGTGACCCGAAACATCAATCACTCCATCGCATATCTATATAGTTAAAAAAATAAGGTATTCTGCCATGGCTTCGTTTAGAGCTTCTACTGAACCAGTTGTTGTATTTTTTCTTTTAAATTAAAGAATATGATCCCTAGATGTGTTATCAGATATTATTTGTGTTGATTCACCAACATTTACTGCGTAAATTAATTAATTAAATCATTCTTTAATAGTACGCTTATCAATAGTCATTTATTTTCTTTCAAAGGGCGGCAGTTTCAAAATCGATATATAAGAGCATAGCTGTGAGTCCATGCTGCTTGATGTTTGTTTTTTTATTGTTGAGATTTGTTTACAATTCGTCAAGGTTTTGTTTCAGCGTAATAATTGCATTGTGGTGTTGATAGTTTGAATGTATTTGCTTCTGTGGGGTATTTTGTAGAGAACATTCGCACAGTGGGTTTTGCTCGATTGTACTGAAGTAGTGAAGTTGTTTACAGGTTATGTCGAATTCCGAATCGTTGTCCACGCGCCCCAAAAGACGCAAACGTACATTAACTGGGCGCAGGGAAAGAGAAAGTCAGCGTAGGTGTCGTGATAGTGAGGTCATTTCGTTTTCTATTGGGTCATTGGGTATGAAATGTCAGTTTTGTTCTGCTTTCTACTTTCCATGTGAGGGAAATTCTGCAAACGATTTACTGTGTGTTGCTTAAATGTGAAAATAAGTATACCTTCGAGCAATATGCCAGAAGAAATCAAACAGTTGTTTATAGGAGATGATGACACATCAAAAAACTTTAGAAGTAATATCCTTCAGTATAATAGTGCCGATATTGCATTGCCACCAGGTCATGGGCCATACATGTTCAAAATTTTGGGAACTCATTACAGAATATCTTCATTATACCCTCAAGATCCAAATAATGCAATATATTGTGAACATTAGTCTGGGTACAGTATTTTACATTTATCTCAGATCTATATTTCTTTTTGATTGTCAATATATGTTTACAAATAAAAGTATCCAAAGTTTTTTATGACAATCATTTATTTCAACAATTGCACAACATTTCGTAACTCGTTTTGTTACATCATCAGGTGCTGAACTAATGGGACACAGAAACTGTTATTCAGCATATCAATTAGTGTAATTACTAGAATAGTTCACAAACACTACAATTGTCACAAAAGTATAAGTCTATTGAGTAAAATTAAGTAAAATTATCTCAAAATCTAACATATCTACTACAAAAGAGATCATTTTAAATTTATAATTTTTATACAAAACAACCAAAGAACAACACAACAAAACAAAATCAATACAATACCAAATGGACACTCACCTTAGTGAAGGGAACACTATCCCATTGAATTATCTCTGCAGCAGAACTTTCAAGGAAACATATGAAATACCTCACTCTCACACAGTTGATACCACATAACTAACCATTACGAACAGACACTCCATTCAAAGTTTGAATGACACCAACGGGCGTATGAATATGTAATAAGGTTACAACACGGCTTATGAGATTTTGTTTTGTTGTGTTGTTCTTTGGTTGTTTTGTATTAAAATTATAAGTTTAAAAGGATCTCTTTTGTAGTAGATATGTTAGATTTTGAGATAATTTTACTTAATTTTACTCAATAGACTTATACTTTTGTGACAAGTGTAGTGTTTGTGAACTATTCTAGTAATTACACTAATTGATATGCTGAATAACAGTTTCTGTGTCCCATTAGTTCAGCACCTGATGATGTAACAAAACGAGTTACGAAATGTTGTGCAATTGTTGAAATAAATGATTGTCATAAAATACTTTGGATACTTTTATTTGTTATCTCAGATCTCACCGTGAAATTTTGACGGCTTCTCACTAGTAATGATAAGAGTGAGACCCGAAACATCAATCGCATATAGTGATAAAAAGTGAGAAGAGGCGGCAACTCACGTGAAGTTGGCGGGCGCGCGCGCGAGGGCGGCGGCGTCGCGCACGTGCACGATGCCCTGCTGCGGGGTGACGGCCAGCGCTCCGGCGGCGCCGACGAGGCTGAAGACGCCGCCGGGGCCGGGCGTGCGGCGCCGCGCCGTCCACCCGCGCGGCGTCGCCACCCGCGCCAGACGCGCCGCCCACCGCGGCAGCGCCACCGCGCGCGGGTACGGGTTGCGCGGCGCCGCGCGCGCGCGGGTCGACGCCGGCGGGGGCGTGGTCGCGGCGGCGGCGGCGGCGGGCGCCGGGGCGTCCGCCTGCAGCGCGGGCCGCTGCCCGGCCACCAGGGTGAGCGGAAGGCGCACCTGTGGGGGAAGACGTTTATATATATACACATTAACACATTTATTCATTTTGGAGGATTTACATCGTTCAGTACAACTACTTTACAGATGTATTTTTTCAGACATATTCTAGTTAAAATATCTAAGCTAACTTAATCTAGTAATTGGAGGGGATACTCTAGGGGAGAACCTCGGTGTTATGAATTGTCGTTGGCTAAAAGTTTGAGGAATGCTTCAAAAGGGAATCTATTTTTTATTCGTGTGTGGGTTGGATTTTTCGGAAGTTTGTCATGAGATGCTGCTGGTATGTCTGTTAGGTTTTGGTAGAAGTTGTGCGATATTTGTGCTATTTGGTTTATTATTGTATTGATGTTTAATTCGAATGAAGAGTGGGGGAAGAGATAATGGCGTGTCCTATGGCTCGACAGAACTACGGGCCTTGGCCGACCGGCGGTGACCCAGCCTTTCAGCCATGCTGCAAGGGGTTCGTGTGTTCAGGACGCAGACATCCCTTCACCGTATGTACTGCTCTTCATAACCTTAGTATCGTCGTTACACAGCAATAGATACTGGGACGTGTGTAAGGTAAGCGCACAGTTATTATTTCGGCCCAGCCGGATCGAACCAGGGGTTGCTCCGTGGAAAGCGAGCACGCTAACCAACAAACCACCGAGGGCTAGTGGGATAAAGGGGTGGAGATAATACATTATTATACATTGTAAGTTCCGTATTGGATGCTAGGGTAGGTTCGGATGGGGATATGTTCGTTTGGGGGCTTCGGTTGGTTACGGATGAGATCTGTTGGGTTTTATTGAATTCGGATGGATTCTGATGTTTTAGTTTGCGTCCTGGTGATGTCTGTTGGGTTTCAATGACGTCGGTTGGGTTCGCGTGGAATCGGTTGGGTTTTAGATAGCGTCGGTTGTTGTTTGAAGAGGTTGGCTCTATCGGGTGGTGTCGAATGGGGTTGAGTTCTATCGGGTCAAGTCGGGTGATGTCAAATTCGCTTACAACGCCAATTACCTTCTGGCAATCAGCGCCTAATTATGATGTAATTGTGAGGGGTAAATAGCTTTTCAGTTTTGTAACTTGGAGAAAACCTTCGTTTGAAATAAAGACAATTTTGAATGCTCCGTTGGGATCAATTCTTATTGCATGGGTCTGAGTTGTCTCTGCTAGTGTCTGGATGGTTCGAATGAAATCAGGAGTGATCGTGTTAGATCCAGTAATTTCAGTTAGAATTGTTGGTTTCGGGTGAGGTCGAGTTTGTGTCAGATTAGGAGGAACAAGGTTGGGTCGCTGAGGGCTAGGTTGAGTCGAAAGCCGGGTGAAGGTTCTGGTGAGTTCGGATGGAATTAAGTGTGACCGCCTACACCGTAGATCGAGTGGCGGTGACTAGGGTTAGCGAAAGGTGCACTTTTAGGAAAAGAAATTTATTTTCAGTTACATGGTAACTTGGCTGTAATCATCCGGTTCTACGAGGGTGCATCTTGAAAGACAGGTTTGAGATCGTTTGTGTTCGGTTTGCATCTGTTGAGTTCGGAAGGGTCGAGTGAGTCGGATGAGGACTGATGTCGTGGAACGGAGTTGCGTGGGGGTGGGTGGATTGGTTCAGAGTTCGAAAGAGGGTCGGTTAGGGACAGTGTGGGTCGGGTTGGGTGGGGCTGCATGCAGTCGGAAGGAGACGGATGCGCCAGTATCGAGTAAATACGTTTCAAGTTCTGAAACATGTATGTAATCCGCCGACCTGGATGGACGAGGTGGCTAGAGCGTGTGCTGACTCAGCGCCTCGGTCCGAAGGGTAGCAGGTTTAAGTTGTGCCGGTGCCATGGATGTTTGCCCCTTTCCACCGCATCCACCACAGATCGAAGAGCCCACATGTGTGTTTAGTGTAAAGGTTAATATGAGTCGCTATTAAGGACATAGTACTCGTAGGTATCCGGCGCGTGTAGTCGAAATAGGCATCCCCTGAAGCTAGAAAAAGCCTCCGAAAAAAAGAATTAATCTAGATTAATTAATTTAGGTTAAAAATATTTAACCTAGTTTAAATTAAGTTCTACCATAAGTGGGTTTTCAGTTGTGACATGACGTGGTCCTAATCCGATGTTTGAAGTAGAGCCTATCTTATATGACGGATTGGTGATATCTTATATGACTACCTTATATGACGCGTCAGAGGAAGGGTTTGTCGGGGCGGGTAGATTAAGATCGGATGATATCATGTGTAGTCAGACGAGATCGGGTTGGATTAAGTACGCCAGCAGCACGATCCTGTGACCGGCCACCAGCGTCAGATAAACAATAGGAGCGAATTGCTGAGTTGTTGAAATACTCTTAGTTGTACTCACCTTCCCATCAACACCCGCATGGTGAGACTCCATTGTTACGTCATTTATCAACAGCGTCAAGTTGTGTTCAGAATTCGGCAGTAAGGTGCGGTTCTCCAAAGGTGTTATATCTGCAGAGCAAAATTCGCTTGTCAATGACTACACTAATCACTATATACTTTCTAGATAATATTACATGAGAAGATGCTTTATGCGATTTATTTTATTGTTAAGTTAGATTTCTAATAACACTTTTTTAGTTCATTTTGTGCAGTGATTAAACTAGTTCATTTATTAATTTTGCTGAAATAACTTGCTGTATATTGTTTACATATATTTGCTCATCTCCTTTTTCTGATTTTTTGAAAATTGCTTCATTAACCTAAATAGATTTTTTAATTTTCAAAAGTACTCCACAACTCGATTGCCTACTTTTTCATTCCTTAAAACTGACAATTGTGTTTTTGTCATAATTTCCTGGAATACCAATTATACAAATTGTAGTACTTTGTATATAGTACAGATATTGGAGAACAATTAGGAACGATTTCATTTGTTGACATTTTTGCAGTATATACATGTGCATCAATCTCTTGAAAACTGCCGCGAATGAAATACCAGAAAGCGGTATTTCGTTAGCTCTCAGTAGAGCAGTAGGAGAAACAAGGGCCGGCAGTGTCTGACGAGGCATGTCAAAGAGCGAACCATTATCGCGCTTCTTCGCGGTGACAATAGGCGACATATTTCCATTTTGGTGCGAGACGTCGAATACAACTCTGAGTGTTTGATAAAGAAGCTGCGCATTTTTTACTCTAAGTCTATTTTACAACCTTAACTGCCAACGCAATCTTTTAGATTATTTATCCATTTTGAAATGTTAGGAGTATTATATATAAATTCTGTAGTTTCTATATATGACTGTTTCACTAATAAATGCCTATTTGCCAAATAAACGCATAATTAGTATGAATGCCTCTATTATGCCTAAATTATATAATGGTCTCGTATTAAGATCATAAGACTTTGGTCAGCATTTAATAAAAATTGAATTTTATAAGCCCTAACTTCTTTTCAATTTTTGCCGAGTCGAATGTAGAAAAGTAGCATGATTAGAAATGTAGAAAAGTAGCATGCATAATTTGTGCCACGATATGATTCCTGCACATGTCTATATATTTCACCACAGGTATGAGCGATTTCGGTGAGATACTGTTTGAATGCGTTTAGCGTGGTGTGGTGCATAGCTTAGCAAATTAACATTTCGGAGAAGCATGTCAGAGCGTGTACATATTTAATCCCGCTATTTTATGAGAGTGAAGAAGTTTTGCCCACTTACAGAACATCCTCCAGACAATTTCCTTTGGAGAATTTTGAGCAATATTCGATTATTGAATTCAATAATCAATTATATATGTATTAATAATGTATTATTAATATATTATTAATATTATTAATATATATGTATTAATAAGTGTATTAATAATCGATTGTTAATTCAATAATCAATTATATGTGTAATAATCATTGAAGTCATAAAATGTTATTTTGATTAAAGACATTTTTAATGTGCAATTTCTTCTCTTTGTTAATTTTTAGTTAAGAATAATTAATTATTTATTCCTATTTAAATCCCTATATTAGAATTTTTGTGTGCTTTTAAGGATCCTTTTTAGACTTTTAAGTGCCCATTTTTACAGTTTCTAATGCGTAAAAACTCACAGCTTACTGGTAAATGATCTGTATACCGGGTAATATGATTATTAGAACAAACCAAGACACAAAGAATACTCACAACAACGGACGACTGAATGTTCAAACCTCCATCGGAAGGTGATGTCAAGGGGTGGGCCGCAATGGAAGGCCCACAACTCCAAGGGGTCCTTCAGCACCACCCCTTCGTACCGCTGCTGCTGGTTCGAATCTTTGTCGAACATTATCAAATCCGACTGGGCGTACTGTGAACGCTGAAACGCAGAAAACAAACAATGTTTCCTTGTTGTAATGAGCAGCTTCGTTCCACTAACTTAGAGTGAAATATATTCCAACTGCATCACCAATAGTCACCTTCAGAACGTATTAAAGTAAGAAGGGCAACATCCGCACGTAGAACTAAATATTAGAATTAAAAATGCTTTAGATCCAGAGAGTAAATATCCTGTTTACTCTCTGGATCAGTATGTCAATTTTTGCAGGACGAATAATTAACTTTAAATGAAAATTACAGTTCATTGAAATGTTTAGGTAGTTAATAAAATGTTTTAATATAAACATATCGTAACATCCTATTAAAATGCTGGAATTGTTATCAAACTCACTCCGGGTAATACTTCTCCAAAGTCGAGTCGTAAGGTCATAAGATACTCGTAAACAACCGTTAAGTGGCTATTTGTATAAACGAGCTGTCGTTGCCATAACAAAAGGTCGTCGCACTCCCAGTCTGTTCTGAGCTCTGCCTTGTCGCTAACGCGCCCAAGAGGTGGCTTTCAGTAAGCGGGGGCTTGGCGAGGAGCGAGGGTGGGGAGCGAGGGCGGGGAGCGAGGGCAGGGAGCAAGGACGGGGGCGAGGGCGGGGATGGAGGACGGGGGCGAGGGCGGGGAGCGAGGGCCGGGAGCGAGGACGGGCGCAAGGGCGGGGGGCGACGGCTGGGAGCGAGGGCGGGGATCGAGGACTGGCGCGAGGGCGGGGAGCGAGGACGTGCTCGAGGGCGGGGAGCGAGGACCTGCGGGAGGGCGGGGAGCGAGGATGTGCGCGAGGGCAGGGAGCAAGGACGGGGGCGAGGGCGGGGATAGAGGACGGGGCGAGGGCGGGGAGCGAGGACGGTGCTAGGGCGGGGAGCGAAGGCGGGGAGCGAGGGCGGGTAGTGAGGACGGGCGCGAGGGCGGGGAGCGAGATCCCCATCTCGCTCCCCGTCCTCGCTCCCCGCCCTCGCTCAAGCGAGTAAGGAAGCGAGGGCGCGAGGATAAGTGGGGGGCGGGGAGCAGGCGCGGGGCGCCGGTGGCGTCTGCGTAGGCTGCGACGCTCCTCCCCCCCTCCCGAGTCGTCTCGCGCCTCGCGAGAGCATTGTGCAGCTGCCACCTCGCGGGCGCCAGCGCTGTTGACGTACGTCACAATGCCGCCTCGCCGCCTATGCCAGCCCCCGCGCGCAAACACTCGGCGGAAAGCTGCTTACGCGGAACTTCAGCTCGCTCGAGAGGACTCGACGCTCCCGCCACCTTCTGCCTCAGACTGGCTGCTTGTTAAGGGGCCGTTCGGGATGTGACAAGGGTCATACACAGAATGAGCACCGGCTGAGATAACTCAAGGCAACAACTAATGCCACTACAGCGAGTCTGGCCGGGAGACTTTGGGTTTTGAGTGCCGTCTGTGGTGGATTTTCCGATTGAGTAGCTAAGTCGACTTCAGCCGCTGCTCTAGTGGAGAATTCTAGCGGCCGGAAGTTCTGATCGAAAATTTTCTGTTGTTTCTCCGATCAATTCCAGGCAAAAGCCGGAGCAATTCCGTAAAAAATTGGCCACAGACTGCGCACGATCATTTCCTCCTCTTACTTGCCCTATCCTCACCCCTGCATGCTACTACCAGATATGACGGGAGACCGGTCGGGAGCTTAGAGCTTCTTCATGCAGGGGCGGTGCCCCGCTGGTGGGATATATCTGGTTGGGAAAAACCCCATGGCACCGTATATCGCCATCCAGCGGGTTCTGTCCTTTGAAATAAGGATGAAGTGCTGTCTCAAGAAATAATATTGTACCGTATTCAGAGACACAAATTGTAATATTTTTGAAGATATGAAATTACAATATTTCAAAATTACACATATGCTATGTGGATCAAGCGTACCAGTTCAGCAAGAAGTTCCTCCAGAGGTTTGAGAACTGGTAAGTAATGATGAGCTGTGAGGTTCAGATACGCTCCAAAAGGATTATGCGATAAAAAATTAATATAATAATTTAGACATGGGGTGTTTAGGCACTAGAAAATCCTCTTTTAGACGCCTAAAAAGGCACTGAAAAGGTCAAGAATAAGTAGAAAAAAGGCGCTGTCATAAGTTACATACACAATAAAATGAGAAATTGTTTGTAATTTTTGTCTATATTATTTTGTAAACTTAAATGCACAAAACCAGTTCGTACATATTATTGTAAAATTAGATTTACATAGTTACAACTCTTCTACATTTTATTCTTAATAGTTTCCATTAACCAGTAATATTTACATATTACTAGTAACATTTCAAGGATCACAGTTTCAAATTTGCGACGACTGGGAGACAAAATCAGTTAGAATGCGGAGAAGGATATTTGAACGACGTGACTGGCATATATTTGAACAGTCCAACACTAGCAAGATTGAAACCTTCTGGGAATTTATATTTATTTCCACGAATGAAAATTTTAAATGAAAATTTTGGTTCCCTCGGTGTACTGTCAATCGACCATGTTCTCAGATCATGTCTGGTATTTATTAAATAGGGAAATGGAGGGAAATCAAGTTGGTATACTTTCAGGAATTTTCTCGTGGTTTTAAATTTCAAGACGTGAATTGAAGGTTTCGTAATGAATGGTCACGTTGGATCACCGCCGATTTTCCGATATCTTAGCATTGTATATAAAAATAATACATAAAAGGCAAAAACGTCGCCAAAAAGGTATTTATGCAAAATATAGGCATTTATACTAAAATAAGCAAAAATAAGAATTACAAAACTTCGTCATATGTCATCATTTGTCATGATTCGTGCACATATATTATCAGTCTTTAAATAAGTTCTCTAGAAAAAAAATAGGCATTTCCCTAAGCATCCGATGTCTAATAATAGAATTACCTATTATTTGTCGATTCCCCACATTATGCCACATTTATATGGGTTTTTACTGGTGAAAGGGTCCTTCCCTTCGCTCTCTAAGTGAGCTGCCTATGGTGCTTGCGAAAGACGAAGGGAAAGCGGGACGCGGCCAAGCAATCCTCACGGGAAGAGAAGCGTATGCTTTCACTATGATTGCGTTTTTGATAGTCCTGTAAATGGAGTGCTGGATTGCTGCACCTGCGTTGGGAAACTGAGATGTGGGTGTACTGAAAGGCGAATATTTCCTCTTCTTGGTTTCTGTGAAATGTGCTGAGGGCATTTTTGTTCGCATCCCTATACTCATAAACGTAATATTTGGGAAACGAAAACTACTCATAACATGAATGCGTTTTAATTTATAAAATAGGTTGAAATTTCCTCCCTAGTTGTACCGTACAGATGTCTGAGTATTTCATTAAAATTCCATTAGAAATGTGGAGTGCTATATATTCGATATGTAAGTAATTATATTAAAATCTATATATTAATATAAAAATATTGTAGAAAAATATCAGACTTTTAAAAAAAGGTTCAAAGGTTGATGTTAAGTTGTATCAGTGTGACTTACTTAATGGCGCGATCATATAAAATAAATTCCCATTTGCATATTAAAAATGAAGTCTCAACTGAATACTGTTTGTTTGATAATACACGTATGTGCATTTGGGTCGAGGTATGTTCATTAAATAATCTTTTAAGCCACATTTAATCCATGAGCTGTTTGCTAGATGTAGATTAATACTAAGAAGATTTACATACCCTAATGTGAGGAAAGGATTGTATGAGATGAATGACGTAGCTCATGCGGTTATGTAATTTCAAATAAATTGGGAAATGAAAAGCTTTTGAAAACAAGAAAAAATCTTCACAATTTATGAATGGGTGGCTTTTTATTCATTCGAAAGACCAGATGTGGTTTAAAGTCAATATCGCGTGCCGCAGAGACTCAAGAAACAAAAAGGCTTTTGGAAAATAGAAAATTAGTTTACAAATTTGTGTATTGAATTCTATGTATACATGAGAGTTATCACTAAACATTTCATTTTCGTTAAACCAGTAAATTAACATAACAAAGATGAATTCAATTTTATTTGTAAATACGTTTTGAATTCTTCAAAATCTTATACTGTACAGCAACGGTATATTCAATTAGACCATTTTAGAAACCCAAGAAATTTCTTCTCTTAATAACACATACACAAATTTATTTAATGCTATATTTTTAACTAAACTGTTATATTTTTGACTAAATAAAATATCTGAACATACATAAATAATGAAAATAATAAAATAAGTTTTAAACCAATTTGAAAACATGCCAAGTGACATTGTGCATTGATGGAATTAAAGAACGTCCATGCAAATTAACAAAATTTGAATGTCTAATTTATTTTCTCTCTGCAAATACGAAAAGAAGAATTCAAATCCTTGAAACTCTTGTGGTAAGCAGTTAGTCTGTGACATGTATCTCTCATTTCCACTGCCTCAAATACTCCGATAGGCACCATAAGCATTAGAAGCTCTCACTTTCGTCTTATCGTCCTCAAACCTGTTAATTGCGATTTTCCAGCATCCTGAAAATCCTGCAAATACAGAGCAAATGTCAACATGGAGTACGAAAAGAATGTAAAGGACAATGAAAAGTGCTTTGGAATACAATTAAACCTAAGACGAACCACGGTGATACCATGAAAACAGCCTGTCGTAGCTGGTTTCCATTTTATAAATGAGTAATAAAATTATTTTCAATTTATTAAATGACTTAAGGATATTAGTTCCGAAGTCATTTTGCCAATGGAAAAAATAAATAAGATAGGGTAACATATAAAGAGAACAGTGCAAAATTTAAAAGCTTTATTCCAGAGGCGCTTCAAAGAGTCAGATTGAATCAGATTATCTCGAAATGAATTCTTAAATAATTCCCGACAATAGGTTAAAAGGATTAAAATCTGTTGCCACGTCCACTATTTAAGCTCCACTGGGACGTGAAAGTTTCCGATTACTTTGGCACTGTAATGCATGGAAGTGTAAGTGTACGAAAGAGGGTGCAAGGTTCAAGGATGAGGGAGGAGAGATCATGCGCGACCCGTAGCCCGTTTATTAGGGTAATGCTCCAGCAATTTCGCCTGTTATTGATCGAAGAAATCACAGAGAACTACCGAACAGAGCAGTCGGTCCCTACAATCCTCCTCCAGGCAGAAGTTGAGTTCGACCCAACTATGTAGCAAGTTACGAAATCTCACCACCGTCTGGACTCAAACTTAGGACCTTTCGATCAACGATGCTGCAGATGTCACGGCGATCCTCCGTGCTATCGCAACTGGTACGAACTTGAGAGTGAAGCTACCGCGGTCGGAATCAGTAACTACTTGGCTGTCCGGGAAACGGCGCGTCCTAAACACAAGTGCCAAAGCTTCAGCAGTCATGTTGCCACATTCCTCAGGGCGAAATGCATCTCCCGGACAGCGAAGTATACTCCGATTTAAACAGAACGGCACATCAAAGTCACGTGCTGGATGGAAAGAAGAACACTGCCATCTAATTGAGAGCTCCAATACCAAAAATGTAGGTCGTAACGAAGATCCCGATTGGTTGACAGTGTTCGCCTATCCGTCCTGCTAGAGACCTTGAAGTGCTCTGTTTAAATCGGAGTATAGTTATGGTATTATACTCCAGTACCACTGAATCCTTGGGGAACACCCACTTTGAACAGGTGGTTGGTGCCGAGGTAAATGACAAGGTCGCTGACCTACTTCGCTATCGCAACCGGTACCAACATTAGAGCTTAGGTACTGCGGCCGGAGTCAGTAACTACTTTGCTGACCGTAAGACGTTTCGTCCGAAGCAGAGGTGCCCGCAGGTGCCAACGTTTCGGCCGCCAGTTTGCGACCTACCTCAGGGCGAAATGTGTCTCCCGAGCAGTGAAGTACTTACCGGTACCAAAGTTGAACCCTTGGAACACACCCACTTTGAACAGGTGGATGGTGCCGAGGTAGATAACGAGGTCGCTGGCCTGCTGCACTATCGCAACCGGTAGCAACATTAGAGCTTAGGAACCGCGGCTGGTGTTAGTACTTGGCTGTCCGGGATATGCGCAGGTGCCAACTTTACGGCTGTTATTCTGGGACCACCCTCTAGGCGAAATGTGTGTCCCGGGCAGCCTAGTAATTATTGGTACCAGCACTAAATCCTTGGGGCACACCCACCTTCAGCAGGTTGTTGGTGCCGAGATAGACGACGAGGCCACTGGCCTACTGCGCTAGCGCAACCGGAGAGCGTAGGAACCGCGGCAAGAGTCCGTAACGACTTGGCAACCCCCCTCAGGGCGAAATGCGTCTCCCCGACACCCAAGTAATTATCGGTACCAAAACGGAATCCTTGGGGCACACCCACCTTGAGCAGGCGGTTGGTGCCGAGGTAGACGACGAGGTCGCTGGCCTGCTTCTCGGGCGGGTTGTCGTCCCGGTCGATGAGGTGCACGCGGACGTCCGCGGCGTGCCCCGCCCCCTTGTGGGCTTCGCCGCCGCCGGCCGCAGAGCAGAGCAGGCGAGCGCGTTGCGTGGGCCCGCCGCTGGCAGGGGCCGCAGCGTCGGCCTCGCGGTCCACGGGCCGCGTGCTCTGCAGCCGCCAGTCGCCGCCCGGCGCCGCGGGCGCGCGCACCGCCAGCGCGTCGCTGGACGACTCTGCGCACACGCCACGGCCGCAGTCTGTGATGAGAACTTTATTACATTAAATCAACCAGAAACTTATGATTTTAAAAACAAATCGCCCAAAGTGGCTAGATGTTTAGTTTTTACGTTAGAGTTTAGATAAGTTAGTATTTTTCAGATAATGCTCCCTCCTAGCTCCAAAAGCAGCAATGCTAGTGCTCAATTATGTATTCCGAGTAATTAAATAAATTCCGGCCTCGCCAGTGATACTGGCGGGGGGGGGGGGATTGAAAAAGACCGCAATCTAATACACTGCAATAATTATTAGAGAATTTGTGCCCGCCTTAACGGAGCGATCATCTGGGCATGCGCAGATGCTTTTGATGCGAAATTTAGACTGCGCATGCGCAGAAGATCGATAGTGCTTGAACGTTCGAATGTGCACAAACTATCTATTAACGCCACTAGGCCGATAAACTGATAGTAAGAGACATGGATGAAGTTTGGATATTGAGGCCACAGAGGAGGCTGACAACCAACCGGTTTTTTTATTTGTGTTATCCGGCATCTGTCGTATTATCGCAACTATCATTCTATCATCCGTCATAAATCGTCATACCAACATCTGTCGTAATTTTCTATTTTTCGTATTTTTGCAATAATCGTTTTTCTTATAAAATGTAAACAAATACTATTTATTGGAATAACTGTCCATACTCTACTTCTTTCGCTACAACGCATGTTTTCGATTGTGTTAAGGGAATAATATCAACTTTACGAAACGAAAGAAAGGAAATCCACTCTTGATGCCCCGTGTACGTTACAAACAGTCCAAATTAACGAGTTGTAATTTAAGATGGAGCATGAGTACACTTGTTTCAAGAAATGGTTATTTCTACTTTTTTATTTTAAAAAGAAGATATTAGAAAGAGTATTGAACGACACACGGCCGATAACATTGATGGGTGGTATTTGTTTAACATTTCGTCACTCGCGCAGCCATTCGTAACACGAGTACTCGTGCGTTGGACTCCGTCCAAGGCACCGAATATGAAGTTTTCTTTTATAATTTAAATCATTAATGCACTTTTCATATTTATCTGTGCTCGTATTATAATTGAATACACTATGGAAAGAAACAACAAATAATTACAAACCATATTTGAAGCTTCTATTATGTTTCCGTCACTCGCACGGCCATTCGTAGCACGAGTACTCGTGCTTAGAGTACTTGGACTACATCCATCGCCTGCATTATTTAGTTTTCTACTTCTTCTAATATTTACGTTTTTGCACAGTAACGAGAGAAACGTTTAAACACTACATATAAAATATTAAACTCTTTCATGTTACAGAAAAATATCATGTCGATCAAGGATTCAAGAACACCGTTTCATACGCCAGTACTCGAATGTTGGATTGTGTCAAACAGGCACAACGATTTTATTTCAGAGTATGTCGACACAGTACATAACAGAGATAAAAACTTTATTGTTACCCTTCTCAGACCCTATTAGAGAAATAGAAGCATTGTTTTTATTCGTGGAAGGCCAACATTCCTTTTTTAATTAGAAAAGAAACTTTTGTTCGACTCAGCCGTGCGAGAATATTATTCTCGCACGGCTGACGACCAATGACATTCGTCTTAGTTCATTACACACGTCATAGAGTACTGGCAATCGCATACTGAGAGCAATAGCTCTCTGCGCTCTGCCGCGGCAGGTCGCAGCCAAGGCCCACTACTCCTATGGTGAGAGGCGAGCACTAGCGTAACAAATTGAACATTGCGCGTTCCACCATATTGTAGGCAAATGTGGGAGCGATCATTTAAAACTGTGTGTCTTAACGCTCTTTTCACATGATATTTCGAATACAAAACTTCGAAAATCACATTGGTATTGTTCCTATACACTATGATAAATAAATTACGAAATATTTAAATGTGTTTTAAAAAATAACATAATAAATCGTTTGACTTTCAATTTAGGGAAGATAATTTCATCATTCTTGCATCGTTTTGTTGCCCTCCGTAGCTAATGTATAGTTTCTTTTCCTGAACAAGAAATTGTCTGTCTTCTAATTTTTACTTTCTAGTATACGTACGAATATACGGAGTAATATACGTAGTATAGAGAAAGTTATGTAATGCTGCGACAAAACAACGGTGATTTTGGGACAGAAAAACTCGTACTGGGGGGCCCGCAGAAAAGGTGGATAAATTATAGCTAAACTGTAGCGGATTACTCCCTTTAACACGTTAAGTAGTCAGATTTTTAATATTACGAACAAGGTTTCAAATTAATAAAATACTTTGGGTATATAACGAATATATTTTCTTACTCCGTGTGCATGTATGCTAGGACCAAATTAAAGTATACGTTTCAATTAGATTAAAAATGCTCATATTTCTCAATGAAACATGTTTTGGTTGTATCGTTTGGTTTATTGAAAGTTGCTTCTTGTAACCCTAATGCTTCTTTATATTGGCCTTGAGATCACAGAGACGTGAAGCTCTCATTATACATTTTTATTGATGCGTAAATAATAATCTTTGTATAATAAGATAAAAGCACTTCAAAGTACTAATTTACATGGAAAATGCCCAGAACTCTCGTCACGTACGGACACAACACATCTGTCAGTACCTGCCAGGGAATAGTTGCCAACAATATCGCAGACATCTATTTGTCAATTCACTAGCGCTACATGTGCATATAGGAAATACTATTCAATATCTTTCGTCGCAACTGTCGTAAGACAGATGAACCACGAAACTGTATGCGAGTTGGTGATTGTTAGGGTCAGAGAACATTGAGTTTTCTATACCCGTCTGTAAGATAAAAAGACACCCATTTCGTACTTTTAAAACAATAATCGTCGTAGAGAATCAATCATTTAAATAAAATCAATTAGATCAATTAATTCAATCATTTAAATCATTAACGTCGTAGAGAAAGTATATAGGTCGTCTTCTCGCCCAGAAGGGCTATTATTCTACGCTCGTTGAAGGTTAAACTATTCTCATCGTACTGATAAACTGCTAGTAACAGATTGGTAAAGTTGTTGAAGTTTGGGAAATGAGGTGATAGTGGAGGCTGACCACCAACCGAGTCTTTCATTTGAGTTATCCGACGTTTGTCGTTCAATATTTTTGTAATATTTTTTCTTATTAAAAAACGAAAACAAATGTAATTTATTAGAATAACTTCACTCATATGCCAACTTCATCTACAACGCATTTTTTTATTGAATTCACAGAATAATATCAACTTTACGAAACGAAACAGGGAAAGGAAAATCAACTCTTGACTTCAAGTACGTTGCGAAGAATCGAAACTTATGAGTTGTAATTTAAGATAAAGCATTAGTACACTTCTTCCAAGAAATATTTTTTTCTTTTAAGTTGGTATTTGGAAGAGTACTGAACGACACACGGCCGATAACAAACAGGCCGAGTTGCTGTTTGCTGTATGAATAAATAACAACTTTCGAACTATTTAAATAACAAAAACTTTTACTGTTTCTATCATTTTTCTTTTGTTCCTTTGGAGTTCTGACTATGCCAGAGATATACATAATAATGAACTGGGTACCTAAAAAAAGTTTAAAGATAGTCTGAGTGGTGAAATAACCGATGGAACGACGAAAGATATGGAAATGAAGTAGGAACTTCATGAAGAGAGATCATTATTACTTTCACCTTGCATTTAGGCGTGTCTCCTGATTTCAATACCGCAACTATTCCATGTTCTAAGTCTCGCGTGAGAAAATTAAGTAATGCATAGCGAAGGCAATCTAAAGACACGAAGGAGGCGGTGGAAATAAAATATTCCACAAACGACAATTTGCCTTAATTAGTGCCCTATATTCACAGAACACGAAGCAGACATTTTAGTAACGTAGAATAAAGAGCCAGTTTTTTGTGTGACCTGTGGCTATAAAACTGGATTCCCCTTTTCACCTTTCATGTGCGATGGAGTCGTTTTTGCTCGTGACGTAGGTGGGGTCAGATGCTACGACGATAGGCGGTCGCAAAAAGGTCAGAACGGCTTCCATGGCAAGTCTTTCTGACCCTAGTGTGCGTGTTCCAACTGGATGGTTTCGCTTCCTCCTCTGGCAGCGCTACTTCGGAAGTTAGTTTTTTTCTCTCACTCTCTCCCTTGTTCGGACCATCTGCTCTGTCGAAGGCAACAGAGTTCCCAAGAAGCCAGATCCAATCGCTCGAGGAGAAAAACGACGTGCAAAATGGAGCACACAGAATCTTCTGGGAATGCGAATAGCTCATTTTATTATTTCGTAGAAATATCTGCCTATAGTTCTTGACCAAAAGGAAGAGAGGTCGAGAAATGTGAATTATGGAATGCAATGTAAAAGTGCAACATTAGAAATTACTTTTTTATGAAGTTCGGGAAATTTGAACCTTTATATTATTTTCTTCCCTTCAGAGATAGTGAAAATGTTGTGGAATTCCATCTTGATAACACAAATAAAGAAATCATAACATTTTAGTACACTAACAAATTTTATTCTTCAAAATGCATACGTTTTGGGGTATATAAAGAAGCTATCGATTATCGAAGTTTCGGGGTATGAGAAGTTTTCAAGCAATTGTTCAACCTTTTTTAAAAATAAATAAAGTTTAGAGAGGAATATTTTGTTTATTTGGTCAAATGTATTTCGAATATGGCGTTTGAGGTTCTGAAATATCCAGAATTACTGAAACTTGTTAAAATGAAATTTGTTTAAAAATATGTGTCCGTAATCGAAACATCATGTTCCCCAAAATTATTCTACATGAAAATAATTCTAAAGCGTTTCCCCTAATGTGTGCGTATATTCCTTATATGGTCTCGTACTTAATATATATTGTATTAAACTTTCGAAAGTCGTCAGGCGGAAGAGCAGACCAAATGGCTTGCCACCAATATATACTTTTGTTTATGTATTTGTTTATTTTTTTACTTATAAATTAATAGATGTGTACTTCGAATAAGAGTACTCACCGTCATCCAAGCGATACCGGAACGTTTGTCGGCAGAAATTTTGCAAATACGTGGGTCCTGGAGGCCCTAAATCGACTCCAGGGGATTCTTCAAGCAACTGCATGTCCATGGACTGCCAGAAACACAGCGTCGCCTGAAGAAAAAACAAACATTAGCTATATCTCAGAATCCCTGCACTGTTTTGACTCTCCCCTAAATCTGAATATATTAGCACTGTAAAGTATTTGTCATGTACATACTGAAAATTATTTCGGGAAACAATTACTTATTTCAAGCGATAAGAGAGGAAATATGTTCATCATACGTTCTACATACATATTATGTATAAATTACTCTCTTCTAAATAAGTGCGGCAGTTGAACATTATCTTCTATTATCCATTAAGTTGAAATATTATTTCTCAATTTTCATTGAAATAAATTTTAATTTTTAAAATTATGAAATTATGATTTTAATTATGAAAAATTAATCGTTCGAATTGTAAAATTAAGTGACATGATTAACTTTCAGAAAAAAGTACAAATGACAGAAAAACTTGACAGGTAAAGTAGGGCAATCTTAAGAAAATATTTGTGAGAAAAAAATGTGCTTTGTAGGAAGTCGTTGCAGCAACGCGTTTCTACGAACATATTCTAGCAATAAGTGTTATATACTGTTACAAAAGGATTTTGGAGAAAACGTTACGTTGAAGAACACGTTAAATTTGTTTCTTTATCCATCAAATTTGATTCCACAAACCCTTGTGGAACTTGTCAGTAACAATCCTCCAAAGGAAGGCAACGAACAACTTTAAAGACAATGAAGTTACAATAATAAAATCGCAAAAAGACAAATTTGCGCATGACTGACTTCACGATCTAAGCGACTACAAGAAAATTAATATAACAGCAATCTTTTCTAATACAAAGTTTCGTTTATTCTTGCAACTTTATATGGTGCAACATTAAATATTGTCTACTCATGAATGTGAGCTTCTTAAAACTATAGTATGCTACAAAAAATCTACTTCAAAATATTAAACATTAAAAAATGGAACGTTCATCAATTACTGACAGACAAAATTTATTTTGTTGAAATTTGAAAAAAAATATTATTTTACAACTATGTCACATATTTAAAATACATGCTTCACATAATTATCTTACTGGATATCATGATTGTTTTAAAGTCTCATGAAGAGTGATCGCTCTTTTATCATAGACTGTCTTCTTGCAGTGATAATGCCAACTAAAAGTGGCGCTTGGACTAAAATTTCTCCCATAAATTTCTGACATGGAATGGTGAGCGACTGGTATGAAGAACGGGATGCTAAGAACGAAATGCAAGAAACGAGGTGCAAGGGAACGGGACGCAAAAAGCAAGAAGCAAAGAACTAGATGTTAGGACCGTGATGCAAGCACCGAGATGGAAGGACTATGATAAAAGTTCGAGATGCAAGGACGGAGATGCAAGGACGGAGATGCAAGGACGGAGATGCAAGGACGGAGATGCAAGGACGGAGATGCAAGGACGGAGATGCAAGGACGGAGATGCAAGGACGGAGATGCAAGGACGCAGATGCAAGGACGGAGATGCAAGGACGGAGATGCAAGGACGGAGATGCAAGGACGGAGATGGAAGGACGGAGATGCAAGGACGGAGATGCAAGGACGGAGATGGAAGGACGGAGATGCAAGGACGGAGATGCAAGGACGGAGATGCAAGGACGGAGATGCAAGGACGCAGATGCAAGGACGGAGATGCAAGGACGGAGATGCAAGGACGGAGATGCAAGGACGGAGATGCAAGGACGGAGATGCAAGGACGGAGATGCAAGGACGGAGATGCAAGGACGCAGATGCAAGGACGGAGATGCAAGAACGGAGATGCAAGGACGCAGATGCAAGGACGCAGATGCAAGGACGCAGATGCAAGGACGGAGATGCAAGGACGGAGATGCAAGGACGGAGATGCAAGGACGGAGATGCAAGGACGGAGATGCAAGGACGGAGATGCAAGGACCGAGATGCAAGGACGGAGATGCAAGGACCGAGATGCAAGGACGGAGATGCAAGGATCCAAAATACAAAGAACAAGATTCAAGAAACAAGTTATAGGCACTGGTACGAAAACAAACACTAGAAAAACAAGCTGCATTAACAAGTCATAGAAACACAGCCGCAACAGGTTGCTCGAACCACCTCCAAACAAAGACGTTACACCACCAGGTCGAAGGCACACAAGTCGCTCCGCGTGTCGCGCAACTGCTTGGCCCTGCGGGGCGCCTCGCTCACCGTGGAGTTGTCCGCGGCGCACAGGGAGCGCGTCTCGTCGTCGCCCAGCACGCGGAACTCCAGGCGCAGCTCGGCCGGCCACAAGCCCCCCTGGGGGGCCGCGGAGTCGGTGACCCGCAGGCGCGCCTCCAAGGTCGCGTGCGACGTCCCAGGACCTGCGAGGCCGCGCGCGCTTTGGTACTAAAAGGACGCAGGTGCGGCCTTGGGAACAATAGATATTTATGTCACGAGTCCTCTAAACGAGTCTTTAAGGACGCAGCCGGAAGGTTAACTGCGAGGCGGAGCGATAGGGAAGCCGAGTAGTTAACCTTCCGGCTAAGTCTTTAAAGACTAATAGAGGACGAGTTATATACAATGATTTTTGTTATTTTTTGTTATTTTAGTTTATCGCTTATTAAAAATAAACTTTTATCACTTTCGCGAGTTCAGAATTGTCATTACTCTTGATTTTCTGTAGCAAGGGTTGGTGGTACTGGATGCTTTGTTTGTGATCAGACAGTTGAATGTTTTTTATACTAATGCAAGCAACTAATGTTCATAGCAACGGCCACTAAAATGGTCGAGAGTCCATTAAAAATATTTTAGCGGCCGTTGCTATGGACGCGCTCTTAAAGCAGTATTTAGATGGTTGGTTGCTAAGGGGCTAAGTGCGTGTTTACTAACGTAAATAACAAAAATCTATTTAATAGTAGTCGAACTACCCGGTTTTGGCGGTGTTTTGTAAGGGACGTAATATCATAGACATCCTCGCTCCGCCCAGCTGCTCCCCGCTCCGTCTTGCCCCACCCCCTACTTCTCCCGCCCCCATAAGGCGATGCGGTGGCGATGGTGTAGCGGGCTGCTATACCCAAGTTTGCGGGTTCGAATCCGATCGAAGCCGTTGATTTTTAAGGGCGAAAAAATCCTTCGTACGCCTTCCTTCGGAGGGGAAGTAAAGCCGGCTGTCCCATGTTAGTACATTTACTGCATGTAAAAGATTCTCAAGCCTAAATGAAGCCTCTGAGCTAAATTCAAATTGCCTGTTTCGTCGCCCAAGTAATACCTTCTTTCATCCCTCGTAGGTGAAAGGAGTGGTGAAAGGAGTGTAACGAAATTTGCGTGGTCAGACGGAAGAGCAGGCCTCATGGCCTGAGTCTCGCCACGTAAAATAAGGCAAATTCAATTCAATTCAATTCAATAAGACCCGCAACAGACTACACTGAGGAATGCGTTGCGAGAAATGTGCGTCGTGAAATGTGGAAAATCAAAACAAGGGACACTTATGAACCCCCGTACACTAGAAAGAGTTTTCTTGTTTGCCTCTGCGAAGGCGAAAGAGTTCCTCGCTCGAGTCGGCCAGCGAACGAGTTTTCTTGGACACATTTCTACTCCTTCACTTATTATATGACATTTGGGCCTTCGCTACAGCATAAAAACACTACGAACTGAGTGAGGTTATACTATTTAACAGTAAAATACATGATAAACAACCAGTTTTTTAACTGTTTACTTGAATTTTTTCTTTAAACGGGAATGAACAAAAACACTTGTGTGGAAGATATTCTTACTTAAATGAAACACGTTCATAATGAGCAATATAAAAATTAAAATTTGAAGCAACAAACTTAAAGGGGTATTTTGATATAATTTAATTAATTCACTATTTTTTAATTCGTATTTATTATTTATGAATGAATTTATTAATCGTGAATTTTATTCTAAATTAGTTGATCGTTCACAATTTATTCATAATTCAACCAATAAATACAGAAAAAACAGAGAGGGGAATTACGGAGCTCAAGAAAATAGGCACAGATTGCACTCCTTCCTTAAAAGTCAGAGACGTTCCAGTTTTTTACATTAAATAATGATTTGTATGCAATGCAGAAATGTATTTCTATTTAGGCAATTCGAATTAGTTAAACAGATGGTTTACAATTATGACAGCAAAACCAAGATTTCATGGGTTAAAGTTACACAAGAGCTTTTTATAATTCAAGCAAATATTACAGCGTACTTTCAAATAAAGATAAATCAAATTATCTCATTTTTTAAAGTGTGATAAAGATGGCAGTCTATAAATCGAGACGAAAGCGGTAGTTTGATTATAATCTACATAGTACGTTCTCGGTGCTATCAGTGGTTTTGTCGTTCACTAGTTTTCGTCTTATAAGAAAAAACATAAAGATCAGAAATCTATTATCTACAAATGGAAGTACTCATACGTCATCTGTAGTTGCAACTTTATTAAAATCATTCATTACAAATGGTGGACTGTTAAATTTTTAATGGGAATTGGCCGTTTAAAGTGGCTCTTCATTTCTCACTTGCTTGCTTTATGTTGATTCAACAGTTCAGCAATCCGAAAATAAACTAGTCATGCTACAACAAAACGTCCTATCTCGCATATTTCTAACTTGCGCAATTTTCCAAAAATCAGAAATTTCAATGAAAATGAGACCTATGCAAATTTTTTAAACATTATTTACATTATCCGAGGACAAAATTAATCAACAAATCTAGAGTCATTTTTCAGAAAATTTTGAAAATGTAATTGATGTTGCATGTTAAGTACCCCAAAAAATCAAAATGTTACAAATTCCCAAGACATCCAGTTCCTTTAAATCGATCAAGGAATATCAATTTTGGAGAAAATACTTTTTAATGGTTTTGGCGCTAACGTTGAATAAACGCGGACGTTATGTCATGAATTGTATCAAGCATCGACAAACCATGGATTCTGACTACACGTGTTAGAAGATTTAATTCGTCGGGGCACGATTTATCCAGTTTTTCGTTTCTAGGGCGCGGCAATAAGAGTTTTTCTGTCGAAAGTTCACTGTTTCCCGGTGTACGATGATAATACTTTCTCTTCTTACGAAGTAAGGAAACGAAGTACGCGAAAAAAAACTCAAATTTTCGAAGAATTGTACATGACATTGTTTCAAAATCTATATTTAAGGAACAGAATTTATTAAGGTGACAGATATACATCTGTAGTACTTCAGTAGTAGGAAGACTTCGAAAAACTTTTGAAGTGTTGCATTTTTAAAAAATCAGAGCTTTTAAGGAAGATGAGACCTGCACCATTCTCTTAAATGACTTTCACACTATCCAACAAAACAATTTAATAAAAAACAATGGAGCCATTTTTTTTTTAATTCGGAAAAATGTCCCAGGGGCTTCGTGTAAAGAGTAGCCCCCAAAATTATAATACCGGTTTCAAATTACGAAGGCCGCAACATCAGCCACATCGCTCGGGGAATAACATTTTTGAAGAAAATCGGCTAAACTTTTTAGCTGCTTGCGTGGTTCACATAGGAACGAACGTTTTGCCGTCATTCGATTTTTCGGTATCAAGGACCTACAAAATATGCATTTTGGCTACACTACGCATTACGGGATTTTGTTCTAAATTTAGCAACTGGCTTTATCCATTTTTTCATTACCAGAGCCCTGTTATAAGAATTTTCTGCCAAAAGTCGAGGTTTTTGTCGCAGCATTACATAACTTTTCTCTACTCCGTAGCGACAAAATAAAAACTGAGTGTAGAACGTACGTAGCGGGACGTCGTCGCTGATGCTCAGCACCACGTCCTGGCCCTGTAGTGACGCCTGTAGCCACGGGGGCGCTCCGCGGCGCAGGCGGTAGTTGGGCTGGCCGCCGACAGAGAGCGCGGGCAGCGGCAGCGCGCGCGTGCGCAGTAGGGCGGTGCCGGGCGGTAGCAGCACCGGCACGACCAGGGAGGCGTTGGCCAGCGGGAAGTAGAAGACCGGCCCGTCCGACGCCGCGGCGCTGGCGGCGGATGCGACCGAACCTGCGAAGGGAAAGGGCGCACGTTATAGTTTCACGGTCAAAAAAGGCAAACAACTTAATGTAGATTATTGTATTGTACTTGAAACTTAATGTAATCGTGTACATTAAAAAGAGCTTAATATTACTTAAATTTTATAAAATAAAACTTTAAAAGCGCTTAATTTGTACATTAAATTTAATGCATAAGTTAAAATAAGTGTAGATTTAGTGTATATATTCTCCTGTGTTTACTACCTCTTGTCATTTACATCGTTTATTCATAATCACCAGTCCATCAAGATTTTTCATTCACTCCTTCCAGATATGACCATAAAGCTTTGATTCTTGCATCCTAATGTACATGTGTACATTAAATTTCATGTGCGTTCATAATAATTTCTTTAATGTATATTTCGTTAAAGTAATGCGGAAATTTCTGACAATGTATTTATGCACAAAGGGAGTTGTAAGGGTCCTAATGATCCAGTGGCGACAAAATCCGGCACTGTTGTCGCTCGAGATCATTGCAAACAGTGAATGGGTCTGGTATATACAAGAGTTTGTTTTTACCTGATTTTAATTATTCAGATTTACTTCTTTACTCAATAAATAGATGTAAAGTTGACTCGGTTTGCCTTTTCATATTTCCCTCCAATAATTGCCTTTATTAGTTCCTCCGTAAGAGAACATGAATCATCATTAAACTGTTATCATATTTCCCTCTAATCGTGATCCTCTCGCTCCAGCTAAGTTATGGAGCGTATATCTAGCTTCAACCGAAAGCAATAAGAATCAATACTGTATCAGTAAAAAAATAAATGAATAAATCAGCTTTGTTTGCTTTTCTCTTAGGTTTACACTAGTTTTGTCCGTGCAAACAGTTCGAACTGTTGATCATCCAGGCGCGTCAACTGCTAAGGTCAATAGTCCCGTACGTGTAGTGCATGAATTTATCGCGATAGGTGGCTGTGATCTTCCGCCCCTGAATGGCGAGATCCGGCGTTGACCTATACGTCGGTTTGCGAGATTTTCAAATCCAGATATTTCCTACCAGCAGAACACCTCCTGAGCCGGGTCTGGCTGCAAGCTCGCGAATGGTCTCCCGCCATTTTTAGTATGATTTCTAATAAATAGTAGGTTAGGTATGGTTTCTTAAAACGTCGTGTTCTTAACGTACTATATAAAGAGGAAATATAATCTAGTGAAACATGAACAACACCAACAACAACAACAACAACAACAAAGCTTCGACTCCACATTCAGAATCCTGTTCTGGATACAAATCGATGTTATTGAGTGTTGTACTCGTTTGTGAATATCGACACTTCTATTAGACATCAATAAGTCAAAGCAGTTACTTGAAGGGTATGCACAGCGTGCTTAAAGTTCAAATTTTAGCCCTAATGCTAAAAGTGAAACAATGCTCAAATGTTTAAAAAAAATGAATGCAACAATGGAAATAAAATTCTTTCGTCTGACTGCTTCTGCTACAACTGACCTTAATGTATATTGTAATAGCCAATTAAGTGAATATCAGAAAGGCTGCCTAAAAAAGTGTGACACGAGTGGTAAACGTGATTTTATTTTCCTCATAGGATTGCGTCACTCAGTCTAACTTTCTCATGTCGCAACATTCCTACACGCAGAATAAAATATCACATTTACCACTCGTATCATAAACAACTGTTTTCGTATATTTTTGTACAGAACGTGGTGTCTTCCGGATCCGTTCTCCAACCGCTGATACAACTCTTTTATTAACATTTTACTTTACAAATTCTACTATTTTAGTACTGCGCACACATTTAGTTTCCACAGCATGTTTTTTTTCATCTTGATTGCCGGTTCACACTCTGTTGTTTGTCCTGTACTCTTTTTGTGTGTTCGCATATTTGTATATTCACATCTTGTTCTTGTAGACTCAATATTAGTATTGTGTTAGTATATGAAACTAATAAGGACACTACAGTCTTCAATGAGACATTTAAATATTGACATACACAGGACGTAAGACATTTTGATATGGCTATTATACAGGGTGCGCCAGAGAAACTTACTTATTTGAAAGGTCAATAAAAACAAAAGTACTTCAGTTATTGTTTTAATTTTTTTTTTATTTGAGAATACAATATCCCAATTTTTTTTTTATGCAGTTTTGAAAATGACATCGGATAAATGGCGACCTCCATTGCGCATACACTGATGAAGTCGATTTTTGAAATTCGTATCCACTCTTTGCAGCATATCAATCGGTATGTTGGCAATGGCGTCGCGAATGTTGTTCTTGAGGTGTGCTATGGTCCGTGGTCGATCGACATAAACCAGGGATTTCAAATAACCCCATAAACAGAAATCGCATGGAGTCAAATCTGGAGAGCGTGCCGGCCATTGGAGATCGCCTCTGAGAGAGATGAGGCGGTCGGGGAAATGTTGTCGCAACAAATTGATTGTGTCTCGTGCTGTGTGTGCTGTTGCTCCATCTTGCTGAAACCACACGTTCCTAACGTTCATTTCTTCGAGTCTTGGAAGAAAAAATTCCTCGATCATGTTCCTGTAACGAGCTCCATTCACGGTAACTGCGCGCTCATTTTCTTCAAAAAAATAAGGACCAATTATTCCCATTACCGACATCGCACACCAGACAGTAACTCGCTCACAATTAAGTGGCTTCTGGTGAAGCTCACGCGGATTTACACCACACCAATAACGCATGTTTTGCTTGTTGACGCAACCGGAAATGTGGAAGTGAGCCTCGTCACTGAAAAAAACGACCGCGTCTTCAGGCAGGTTGTCAATCAGCATTTCACATGCATTTTGACGGGCAACAAAATCGCGTTCAGTTAATTCCTGCACAACAGCCAGTTTGTAGGGATGAAATTGCAGGTCTTCATGCAGAATTCGTCGAACAGTGGTGTCAGAAATTCCCATAGCAGCTGCGTGTTTGCGAGCCGAACGGCGGGGAGAACGCACAACTGACTGCCTCCCTCTTTCGATATTTTCCGGGGTTCTGATGGTCCGTTGAAGTCCATTTCTGGGTTTAGCGACACTTCCACACTCCCGAAATGAGCTAACCCACGACAGAATCGAATTACGGCCAGGAACTTGTCTGTGAGGAGGAATTTCAAAGCGAGCGCGGAAGGCACGTTGCGTAGCAACAATTGAGCGACCGTTAGAAAAGAAGCTCTCGACTGCGAAGGCCCGCTGCTCTCTAGTCCACAGCATGATGGCAACTGACTGGAAGGAGAAAAAAACTTGGGACCTTCCCCCTCCTAATACGCCTCCTCTCGCCCCTCTAACGGCCCAACTCACCGCGCGGGAATTTTTTCAAATAAGTAAGTTTCTCTGGCGCACCCT